>SNQJ01S0047143.1:93868-128083 GCA_010110895.2 Picea sitchensis | reverse complement strand
AATAAGGCCTAGAAATAAGGAAGAATAAGTTAAATGTAATAAGACCTAATAGAAGCTTCCTCTTCTAGAAAATATTCCTCTAGATTTTTCTTATGATAGATATATTTAGTATAAATAAGAGTCTAGGGTATGGGAAGTTTTTTCTTGGATATTATTGTAATAGAGCTCTTCTCTGTTGGAGGTTTCCTCCTCGAAGAGGCAAGTGAACATTGCTATCATAATAAAGTTTCTCTTCCTGGTGATTATTCTGGTGTTATTATGATGTTCTTTTGATACTTTTCTGGATACATCCTTATTATTCTGTCAATGCTTGCTAGATCTTTTGTATTCTGCATAATATATTGTATCAAGAATATTTCAGGAAGAATAGGGGATGTTGCTAGGGTGGATAACACCTGTGGCTAGCAATTCTTGAACAATTTTCTCAATTTCATTCATTTGGGAAAAGGGATGGCGATAAGGGTGAAAATTGGGAGGAAGACTATCGAGGATGAGAAGAATGGAATGATCATGAACACCATGAGAAGGAGGAAGTCCCTAGGGATTGGAAAAAATAGCTTGGTGTTTGGAGATGATACATTGGAGGTAAGGATGCACCACATGTGTCTCAATTTCTTGAATATAATGGAGTTGGGAAATAATGTTGGAATGACCTTTTTTGAGGAGATTTTCCATTCAATGGGAACTGATGATATCAGAGGATCTTGTTGTGATTCCTTATAATTTATATTGTTGTCCCGCTTGTTGGAATTGCATGGTTAATTCCTTAAAATCCATGAGGATGGGACCAAGAGTGCATAACTATTACACATTGAGCACAATATCAAAACCACCCATGTCAATAGAAAACATATGAGATTTCAGGTGGTACTGCCAAATTTGGAGACACACATTTTCACAATGCCTCCCACATTTCATGGAACCACCATTTGAAATCATGATTTCAAAGTTATTGACTGCATGTATATAACAATGGGTTTCTTGGGAAATATGATGTCGAATAAAATTATGAGTGCTTCCATTGTCAATTAAGATGATGACCTTTCAATTCTTAATGTAGCCAATGAGATTAAGGGTTTGAGGAGTAAATAATCCAGTGAGAGCATTCAATGAAATGACCAATTCTACTTCTGGTTGGTCAGAGGGTGGAGTAATATCAATTGTCTCAGGTAACTCTGCCATATGGGGGTCTCAATATCTTCTTCAGAAAAATAGTCAGAGATGGCCATAAACAACTTTTGTTCCTTACACTTGTGCCCTGAAAAATATTTGTCCTCACAATTATAACAAAGGCCCTTGAGTTGGCATTCCACCCTTTCAACCCGAGTTAATTTCTAGATCTTGAGGGGAGTGGGAGGAGGGGCAAGGTTAGTAGGTCGAGTGTGAGGAACAAATGAAGGTTTGCAGGTCTGAGCAGAGACAATTTGCTGGGATTCCTTAGCACGTTGAGTAGCTTCCAACCAAGTGTGAGGGTGAACCATGAGGACTTGGGATCTAATTTCCTCTTTGAGGCCACTGATAAAACATTCCCAGAAGAAGGCATCAAACATTCCCTCTGTTATGAAAGCCGAGTATTCGAAGGAAGATATAAAGTATTCCACTGTGCCGGATTACTTCAACTTGGTCAAACGACCAAGATAGTGGGTGCCAATGTCAAAGCGGTCATACAACTTTGCCACAAACTAAGTCCAAGCAACATACCCCTGACATGTATTTCTATGCCATTTCCACCATTTCCAATGTTTTGGATCCAAATAGAGGACACCATAATGAATTTTGGCTAGATCATCAATAATTCCATGCAAAGAGAAATAATGTTCCATTTGAGTGACCCAACCAATGGGATTGGATCTGTCAAATTTGTTCACTTCAACTTGGGGTAGGCAGGGGTCATGAGGAAGGGAATTGGAATGATGGGCCATATTATGGGAAGATTTATCACCTTCAGAGTGGGAAGGTTGTTCAATGGAGGGAAAGCCAAGGGACTATTTCAACCACTGGGTGAGGGAGGAAAATTCACCCTTAACCTCTACCAATTCACTTGTAACTTCGGCCTTGAAGATGTCCAAGCGAGAATTATTGGAAGCAATTTTAGAGGTCATTATTTGGATGTCTATCTTATGTTGTTTGGATTCATCTTGCAAGTGAAGGAATTCTTGGTTGCAAGTGGTGGCCATGGGTGAAGGAGGGGAACAAAAGAGGGGAAGTGGGACCATGGAAAAAGAGTAAAAAATGATGTATATTAGTGTGTTCAATGTGAAAATAGGAATGCAATGAGATAGGTGTGAAATAAGGGTGTGGGAAGGTAAAAATAGTTAAAATGATAGGTATCACAACGATCAGGGAAAAAAGGGGAATCTAATGAGATAGGTCTAAAATAAGGGTCCGGGGAAGTAAAAAAGAGTTAAAAATGATAGGTGTCACAACGATCCAGGAGAAAAGGGGAATCCAATGAGATATGTCTCAAATAAGGGTACATGCATGTCCCATATTTTTTTTTCTCCTTTTTTCCTTTTCGTTTTTACTTCACTAGGGTTTTATGCAGGTCTGAATAATATCGTAGTATCAAAATGCCCAAATTCTTAACAAAAAAAATGAAAAAAATGTATAGTAATTTTCACAACCCGAATGCGAGAGGAAAGGTTGCAGGGAAATAAATATTCTCTGCTCCTTTTCTCTTTGTAATTTTTGCAACCCGAATGTCGGAGGAAAGGTTGCACATAAATAGACCTTCTCTGTTCCTTTTCTATTTGGTTTCCTTCCCAAGGGTTAGGGTTTTCAGGGTGCCTACAAGCAAGGGTTTTCCCTATGCTATAACTCTCTGATATATGTGTAGGGTACAACATTAGTACTTGATCCAATATCTCAGGGCACTAACTAAGGAGGCTAGACTGTACCCTTATCCGTACTACTTGACTACCCGGGTACTAGAGAGTATCTTGCCGAGTGCTGTTCTTGATGGAACATAGCATTCATGCGGTTAATTGGTTGATCTATGGCTATTTTCATGATAGATAGGGGGTCTCTCGATATACCAGAGGTACGTGTAAGCACAATTCAATATATAGGTGTTGTCTGATGCACTTCCACTCAAAGGGGTACCAACAAGGGTTACAAGGGTGTCCAACAATGTGAGCTTAAGTATCTCTTTTATTTCCTATGTATGCTTCCCCAACTACGGATTTATGCACTGAATGATAGATATCTGTATCTTAAAGACGACAAAACATGTCTCTACCCTGGAAAAAAATTAACCAACACATCTTGCCAAGGAAAGTGCTCTGATACCACTTGTTAGGCACCATATCTATTATAATAACATAAAACAAAAATATTGCAGTGAATACCAGTGGGATAACAACATAGAACAAAAATATAGCTGCGAAACAACATAATATATGGAACCACTAGACCAAAATAATACCTTTATTGATAGGAAACAATGTTCACTTTCCTCTTCAAGGGGGAAACCTCTAGCAGAGCAGAGCTCTATTAAAATAATTCTCAAGACAAATCCCTCTCATACCTTCTACTCTTATTTATAATAATTCTATCTTCTAAAGAACATTCTAGAGGAAGATCTTTCTAGAAACAAAAACTTCTATTAGGTCTTCTTACATTGACTTGTTCATATTTATTAAATAGGCCTTATTCACTANTATTTTCATGATAGATAGGGGGTCTCTCGATATACCAGAGGTACGTGTAAGCACAATTCAATATATAGGTGTTGTCTGATGCACTTCCACTCAAAGGGGTACCAACAAGGGTTACAAGGGTGTCCAACAATGTGAGCTTAAGTATCTCTTTTATTTCCTATGTATGCTTCCCCAACTACGGATTTATGCACTGAATGATAGATATCTGTATCTTAAAGACGACAAAACATGTCTCTACCCTGGAAAAAAATTAACCAACACATCTTGCCAAGGAAAGTGCTCTGATACCACTTGTTAGGCACCATATCTATTATAATAACATAAAACAAAAATATTGCAGTGAATACCAGTGGGATAACAACATAGAACAAAAATATAGCTGCGAAACAACATAATATATGGAACCACTAGACCAAAATAATACCTTTATTGATAGGAAACAATGTTCACTTTCCTCTTCAAGGGGGAAACCTCTAGCAGAGCAGAGCTCTATTAAAATAATTCTCAAGACAAATCCCTCTCATACCTTCTACTCTTATTTATAATAATTCTATCTTCTAAAGAACATTCTAGAGGAAGATCTTTCTAGAAACAAAAACTTCTATTAGGTCTTCTTACATTGACTTGTTCATATTTATTAAATAGGCCTTATTCACTAGTATCGACCTTTATTACATGGAAATATATTATTCTACCTATATGAGAATTTAGGGGTTTAGGTCCCTAACAAAAAACAATGTCAACCACTAAGGTGAAATAAGGCAAAGAGCATAATTGATGCAGGAGCATCCACACCTCACCAAGCGAGCCAGCGCGTGGAGCAGGAAAGACAGCTGGACAGTGCCAACACATACATTTTTGAATTGCTTTGAAGATTGTTGCGCCGACCTTTTATGAAGGCATTCAAAAGAAGTGCACTTGTATTGTATTGTAGATAAGGAGGCATTTAATAGTTTTAATGCTGTTAGATAAGAATTTATTGTAGATTTGATAGTTGTAGAATTCGAGAGGGCAAACGGAATATAGGCACCCTCCTTTGTATCATTGTAGGATTATCATTCAAGAGAGCAAGCAGAGAACTTGTGGAGAGCCCTCATGTCCAGCTTCCTCTTCCACCTCAGAATCGCTGAACTCTCCTGCACCAGCTCCGCGTCTCTATGCAGTCTTCATCTCCTCGAGCCTTGCTCGGAGATCTCTCATCTGGTGCTCCATCTCAGCATTTCCTGCCAGTCTTCCTCTTCTTCGGGCATCCCTGTCTTCACGATCAGGAGACTGTCTCTCCCTTCTCGGCGGCATGGTATATCCTCCTGTTCCTCTTCTGCTTCAGAAAGAAAAAGCTGTCTGGCTCTGATACCACTTGATAGCAACCACTCTCGGCAGCAACCGCTATCACCAGGACCTTCGATACTTTGGCCTGAAGAGTTGTAATACCCTTCAAATCCCGTATCGGGACTTCTTGTCACCCACAGGATACTCTTTTGATCTCCCGACAGTCACTTCGGGAAATCGGGCTTCGCAATATCGCGAACCCTGTGTGCATGTTCTCGTGCAATTCCAAACCCCGATCCTCAATGGTCAAGGGTCAATGCTTCACCTCCGTCGGGAATTTCCTTTTCGGGAAATCGCTATCCGTGATGTCAATGGTCTAGATTTCCAAAACCCAAGTACCGAGGTTCCGATTCCCCGATGTAGCACCACCTGTATCCCACTCGCTCCCGGGTCCCCACGCTGCCACGTCACCTCAGGATTTCGCGGATCGTGAATCCACGATACAAAGTTTTCCCTGTTGTCGAAAACCCCGAACGCCGAACCCCGATTCTCTGACTCCTCGGGATCACGCACCACGTGTCCTTTGGAAAATCAACGGCGCCGGTTAACTCGGAGAATCACGACTCGTAATTTCAACGAGTCTGCACCTCGCCTCGACAAACGCCGAATGCTGATATGCGATGGCCTGTTCTTTTGTGTGCCTGCGAGTTAACTCCCTCGCAGCTCCCCTCAGATCTAGCGGTCAGCGGGATTTCGCGACTTTCTTCCATGAACCCTGACCGTTGATTCTCCGCCTTAAAGATCTCCTCCACTTCAACGCTCTCCTATTCGAATCCCTCCGGAGTCTGTTCCACTGCGTTCACTACAGACTTTCCCACCTGAGCTTGATTTCTCCCGCTCCTTCAGAGACCCTTTGCATGCGCTTCTCGTGCTCGGCCTCCAACGACTCTTAAAGTGTTGAGGTCACACGGACTCTGCGCACTGACAGCCACAATAACCTCTGTTTCCTTTTCTCAGATGAGCCGCTGAGACTTTTGATTCAGCCTGTGCTTCTCCTGCATGGCTCTAATACCCCAATTCAACTTCTGGGTAGACGATAATAAGAGTTTAACTGTAGAGCCTCCTCAACGCACTCTATGTGGAGGAATTCAACTGCACTCTATGCAGGAATCTCCTGGCTCAGACAGAGAAACAATTTAAACTCATTCCCTTTCCTCAGACTTCAGTTAAAACCTGAAAACACATGCACAGCATAACCAAAGCAAATGCATACAAAGAAAAAAAACATTCACAAGCACATAAGCACATACACAGAGAAACAACACCAGTCATGAAATTGAATCAAAATCTCTTTCTATTAATCCAATCTGTACATGAGGGCTCTCCACAAGTTCTCTGCTTGCTCTCCTGAATGATAATCCTACAATGATACAAAGGAGGGTGCCTATATTCCGTTTGCCCTCTCGAATTCTACAACTATCAAATCTACAATAAATTCTTATCTAACATCATTAAAACTATTAAATGCCTCCTTATCTACAATACAATACAAGTGCGCTTCTTTTGAATGCCTTCATAAAAGGTCGGTGCAACAATCTTCAAAGCAATTCAAAAATGTATGTGCTGGCGCTGTCCAGCTGTCTTTCCTGCTCCACGCACTGGCTCGCTTGGTGAGGTGTGGATGCTCCTGCATCATACTCCTCGGCTCAAAAGATTTCATGGGCTCCTGTCCATGAGATCCTACAATGTCTGCCCATGCTTTTGTATCACTGCCTCTGTTTCCCAGCTGACATCCTCCACTGGGTGATTTTTCCATTTCACCAGGTATTCAAAATATTGCTTTCTCCTGGTCTTCCTACCCACTCGCTTGTCTAGTATGCGCTCCATCTGTGGCTTCTTGGCTACTGGTAGTTGCTTCTGCCACTGGATTTCTGGTCCCTCAGTTCCAGGGTCTGCTTCTCTAGCCCTGTATGGGTATAAATTTGAAATATTGAAAATCAGAGATATCCCGATGCCTCCCGGCAACTCAATTTCATATGCGTTTTCCCCGAACTTCTTCAGGACTTTGCATGGCCCGATCTTTTTCATCTTGAGCTTGTTGTATGTTCCCCTCGGGAACCTCTCTTTCCTCAGGTGCACCAGAACCATGTCCCCAACTTCAAACTGAAGTTGTCTCTTCTGCTGATCGGCTCTGCGCTTATACTCCTGATTTGCGTCCATCAGTCGCTGCTTCACCTCTGCGTGAAGTTCTTGCATCACNCCTGAGCTCAGAAACTCCTCTCGGCTATGTCCCATACAAAATCTGGAATGGACTCTTACCTGTACTCTGATTCACTGAATCGTTGTACGCGAATTCTGCCTGTGGTAATATCTGGTCCCAACTGTGGTGGTGCTCTGTCACCAAGCTTCTCAATAGATCCCCTAAGCTCCTGTTGATCACTTCCATCTGTCCATCTGTCTGGGGGTGATAAGCCGAACTAAAAGCCAAATTAGTTCCCAGCTTTCTCCATAGCGTCCTCCAAAAATGACCTATGAACTTCGTATCCCGATCCGAGACAATGCTTCTCGGCAATCCATGTAATCTCACAATTTCTTTAAAGAACAAATTCGCGATGTGGGTCACATCGCTGGTCTTTTGACATGGAATAAAATGTGCCATCTTCGAGAACATGTCTACCACCACAAAGATGGAATCAACTCCTCTCTGCATTCTCGGCAAACCCAACACGAAATCCATACTGATTGCCTCCCATGGCCTCTCAGGTATGGGCAATGGCTGATAAAAACCCATGTTCTGCTTTCGGCCCTTCGAATGTTGACATATCCTGCACCTGTCAACAAATCTCTTTACATCTGCACGCATTCCTGGCCAATAATATGATTCGATCAGCTTGGCGAATGTCTTGTCATGTCCAAAATGACCTGCTAGGCCTCCGCTGTGCTTTTCTTTCACTAAATTCTCCCTCATAGAGCAATCTGGAATGCACAGTTGATTGCCTTTGAAGAGAAATCCATCCTGGATCAGGTAGTCTATCCAAGGACTCTGATCCCTGAGAACTGGGTTCTCGGCTGCTTCATAAGCTTCCCCAAAATCTGCGTCACCTGCATACATATCTTTCAGATTTTCAAAACCCAATGTCTTGATTCTGAATTCCTGTAGCAACAAACATTTCCTGCTCAAAGCATCTGCCACTTTGTTAGCAGTCCCTGAAATGTGCTTTATCACAAATGTGAAATTTTGCATGTACTCTACCCATTTTGCATGCTTTTGATTCAGTTTCTCCTGCTGACTTACAAATTGCAATGCATGATTGTCACTGTACAACACAAATTCCTTGGGTATCAAATAATGCCTCCATTTTTTCAATGCCTGTATTATGGCATAGAACTCCTTATCATATGTGGATTATTTAAGCTTGGCATCATCCAGCTTCTCACTAAAGTATGCCACAGGTCTGTGATCCTGACTCAAGACCCCTCCAACAACATTCCCACTAGCATCACATTTCACCTGAAATGTCTTCTGAAAATCAAGCAACACTAGAATTGGTTGCTCTGTTATCTTTCGCTTCAACAGATTGAAGCTCCTCTCAGCCTCTGCTGTCCAATGAAAAACTTTATGCCGCTTCTTTACTGTATCCATCATTGCGGCGCTAATCCCACTAAAATTTCGAATGAATTTCCTGTAGAAACTAGCCAGACCATGAAAACTCCTTACCTCAAAAACATTTCTCGGCGATGGCCAATTCCTGATTACTTCAACCTTCTCAGGATCCATCTTCAATTCATTCGTCGATATTACAAAACCCAAATAAATGAGCTCTGTCTGCATAAACGAACATTTCTTCAAATTAATCAGCAACTTCTCCTGCTGTAGCCTTCTCATCACTGTAGCCAAATGTTTCAAGTGTTCAACCTTCGTCTTGCTGAAAATTAGTATATCATCTACGTATACGACAACAAACTTGCCGATGAACTCCCTCAGGACTTCATTCATTAGCCGCATAAATGTGCTCGGTGCATTTGTCAAGCCAAATGGCATGACCAGCGATTTGTACAAACCTTCGTTTGTTTTGAATGCTGTCTTCCATTCATCTCCCTCTCTCATCCGAATCTGATGATATCCGCTCTTGAGATCAATCTTCGAAAAATAATTTGCCCCACTTAGGCAATCCATCAGATCATCCAATATCGGCAGTGGAAACCTGTACCTGATGGTGATTTTATTTATCGCTCTGGAGTCTGTACACATCCTCCAGCCCCCATCCTTCTTCGGACTTAGTACTGTCAGAACAACACATGGACTAAGACTTTCTCTGACTAGTCCCTTGTCCAGCAGATCCTGTACCTGCCTTTTGACATCCTCGTTCTCCTGAGGTGTCAACCTGTACGCTGCCTTATTCGGCAAGCTTGCTCCGGGTATGAGGTCAATGTGGTGACTCACACTCCTCATCGGTGGCAACGAACGAGGTAGTTCGTCCATGATGATATCAGCGAACTCTCCCAGCAGTTCCTGAACTTCATTCGGCAAGTCGTCCACTCTTGTGCTTGTCAGGACAATTCTCGGCTTCCTGACAACAAAGAATTGTGGATCTTCATTCTTCTCCATCTCCGTGAGAAGTTCTTTCCCACTCATGAGAAGTATTGTGCTGTTTACTTCTGGCTTCACTTCTTTGTCTTTTATCAGAAGAAACGTATGTGACCTCCCATCCTTCTCCAAGGTATATGTGTTCATCCTCCCATCATGAACAACATTTCTGTCAAACTGCCATGGTCTCCCCAATAATACATGATAGACATCCATGGGAATAACATCACACAGAATTTTATCTTTATATTCACCCATTTTAAATTCAACCAAGCATTGTTTCATAACACTTACCTGGTGTCCTTTCTGCAGCCATGACACTTTGTATGGACTCGGGTGCTTAGTTGTTTCCAGCTCCAGCTTTTCCACCATCTCGGTCGAAACGAGATTGTCGGTGCTTCCGTTGTCCACTATGACCTTGCATTTCCAGCCCCTGGTTTTGCACGTGGTCTTGAACAGTCTACATCTTTGTGCTGTGTCCTCCACCTATTTCTCAGGTTTCAAGAGAACTTTGTGCACTGTCAGTGACTTCCCACTTCCAGTGTCTTCATCCTCCATGTCATGCCTCTGCGCCTCAGCGACGTGAGATTTTCCTCTGTCCATTTTCCTGTCTGGACAATCCATGGCTTTATGTCCGTCCTTTCCACATGTAAAACATGTGATGATTCCTCCTTGGCCTCTTCCTCTACCTTGGGTATGAGGAAATGCGTTGGCATCAGCATAATCTCCTTGCTGATCAGTTTGCTGTCTCCTCAGCTCAACATATTGCTACCTCTGCTGTGAGGTTCCACCTCTTTCATCTTTTCCCTGAGGCCTCTTCCACTCCTCCTTGGGCTTCTGAGTTTTCTCTTGGGCAACTGCTTTGCCTCAGGGCTGGCTCCTGCCTCACCCTCGTTGTCCCTGTTTGCAACTCAGCTTCTCTTCGGCTTTTAAAGCCATCTGGTACGCATCCTCAACTGTTCGGATGGTAACCATGCTTAACTTGTCCTGAATGTCATACCTCAAACCATTCAGGTATCTCGCCACCTTTTCGTCATCATTCTCCCGATGACCTACTCGGATGTTGAGCCTGTAGAATTCCTCGGTGTACTCTTTCACCGTCATCCACTTCTGTCTCAGGTTCTGTATCCGCCTGAACAGAGTGATCTAATAATCTCTCAGGATGAACTTCGCTTTCATCTTAGCGATCATCCTGTCCCAGCTTTTGATCTTTTGTTTTCCTTTGCAGCTCCTATCCGCCTGCAACTCGTCCCACCATAAGGCTGCATGTCCTTTCAATTTTGTAACAACATGCCTTACCTTCTTATCCTCTTCGATATCTTCGTAATCGAAGTAGGTGTCGAGTGCTCGGATCCAGTCCAACAACTCTTCTGCATTTAGACTCCCCTCATAGACGGGAATGTCCATCTTTGTCTTTGAGCTCATCCTGGAGATGGCTCTGATCAACCGCTCGGTCGATGCATCCTCTGCTGAGACCTCTTCTGCCTCATGTCCAACTTCCTCTTCCACCTTAGAATCGCTGAACTCTCCTACACCAGCTCCGCATCTCTGCACAGTCTTCATCTCCTCGAGCCTTGCTCGGAGATCTCTCATCCGACGCTCCATCTCAACATTTCCTGCTGGTCTTCCTCTTCTTTGGGCATCCCTATCTTCACGATCAGGCGACTGTCTCTCCCTTCTCGGCGGCATGGTATATCCTCCTGTTCCTCTTCTGCTTCAGAAAGAAAAAGCTGTCTGGCTCTGATACCACTTGATAGCAACCGCTCTCAGCAGTAGCTGCTATCACCAGGACCTTCAATACTTTGGCCCGAAGAGTTGTAATACCCTTCAAATCCCGTATCAGGACTTCTTGTCACCCATAGGATACTCTTTTGATCTCCCGACAGTCACTTCGGGAAATCGGGCTTCGCGATATCGCGAACCCTGTGTGAATGTTCTCATGCAATTCCAAACCCCGATCCCCAATGGTCAAGGGTCAATGCTTCACCTCCGTCGGGAATTTCCTTTTCGGGAAATCGCTATCCGCGATGTCAATGGTCTGGATTTCCAAAACCCGAGTACCGAGGTTCCGATTCCCCGATGCAGCGCCACCTGTATCCCACTGGCTCCCGGGTCCCCACGCTACCACGTCACCTCAGGATTTCATGGATCGCGAATCCGTGATACAAAGTTTTCCCTGTTGTCGAAAACCCTGAGCGCCGAACCCTAATTCTCCGACTCCTCGGGATCGCGCACCACGTGTCCTTTGGAAAATCAACGGCGTCGGTTAACTCGAAGAATCGCGACTCACGATTTCAACGAGTCTGCACCTCACCTCGAAAAATGCAAAATGCCGATATGCGATGGCCTGTTCTTTCGTGTGCCTGTGAGTTAACTCCCTCGCAGCTCCCCTCAGATCTAGCGATCAGCGGGATTTCACGACTTTCTTCCACGAACCCTGACCATTGATTCTCCACCTTAAAGATCTCCTCCACTTCAACGCTCTCCTATTCGAATCCCTCCGGAGTCTGTTCCACTGCGTTCACTACGGACTTTCCCACCTGAGCTTGATTTCTCCCGCTCCTTCAGAGACCCTTTGCACGCGCTTCTCGTGCTCGGCCTCCAACGACTCTTAAAGTGTTGAGGTCACACGGACTCTGCGCACTCACAGCCATAATAACCTCTGTTTTCCTTTTCTCAGATGAACCACTGAGACTTCTGATTCAACCTGTGCTTCTCCTACACGGCTCTAATACCCCAATTCAACTTCTGGGTAGACGAGAATAAGAGTTTAACTGTAGAGCCTCCTCAGCGCACTCTATGTGGAGGAATTCAACTGCACTCTATGCAGGAATCTCCTGGCTCAGACAGAGAAACAATTTAAACTCATTCCCTTTCCTCAGACTTCAGTTAAAACCTAAAAACACATGCACAGCATAACCAAAGCAAATGCATACAAAGAAAACAAACATTCACAAGCACATAAGCACATACACAGAGAAACAACACCAGTCATGAAATTGAATCAAAAGCTCTTTCTATTAATCCAATCTGTACATGAGGGCTCTCCACAAGTTCTCTGCTTGCTCTCTTGAATGATAATCCTACAATGATACAAAGGAGGGTGCCTATATTCCGTTTGCCCTCTCGAATTCTACAACTATCAAATATACAATAAATTCTTATCTAATAGCATTAAAACTATTAAATGCCTCCTTATCTATAATACAATACAAGTGCACTTCTTTTGAATGCCTTCATAAAAGGTCGGCGCAACAATCTTCAAAGCAATTCAAAAATGTATGTGCTGGCGCTGTCCAGCTGTCTTTCCTGCTCCACGCACTGGCTCGCTTGGTGAGGTGTGGATGCTCCTGCATCAATAATTTCCAAGCAAATGTTTCCAAAATCAAGAAAGGACCCCTTGCAAGATTTTCAAATGCTTAATTTATTAAAATGACACTTACCATAATACCAGACTCGTTACCTCATGGAGAAAGACTTGTTGTCCTCTGTGAGCCAAGATGGTATGGTGACTAGTGCAACCATCAATATCATGGTGGTGAGGGGCTATGTCTACTGGTCTATCTCTTGGTACTCCATGTTTTCAACATGAGGGCCTAGAGACATCATCTCCTTAGTTACCCCTAGAAATGGGGGGTAACATGTGGCTCCTACTTGGGGATGTTTTCTTGCCATATAGTGCATGAGAAGTGCAACATCTCCTGGTAAGACCTATTTCTAGGATGGCATGATCATCCTTTGTTCATATAATAAAAATATATATAAAAAAAAAATCAAAATTGACAACTAATCCTAGAAAAGAAAATTTTGCAATTTTTTCAAAAATTTCTAAACTAATATGTATATGATGGAAACAAATGATGTAAAGAAATAATTCAAGTAGAGAACAATGAAAAAATCAATGAGATGCAACTAAAATACCATGAGAAAGAAAGATGCAAATGCAAGAAAGCAAGATGACCTACCTACTTACCTGGGGCCCTGAAATGTCAGGTGAAGTCGTACAACTAATGCAACCACATGTTCATCATTTCATCAAGGTATCTCCCCTCGTGATTAATCATGCAATACAACACATATAATTTAATCAAAAAATAATAATGGGAACACATAAACATATAATCAATCATGAAATGGAAATCATGGAGATGGGTGAGAGGGAGGTGTTGTCCCTTGACCAAGTTTTGAGGATCCTTGGTCATGTTTGACCTATTTTTGGGACTTCTACAGGATGTCGAAGGCGTAGTGCAAGACAAAGCAAAGATTGTGGGATATCGACCCCTTTTTAGGGCCTTTTTGCGTTTTTGTCTTATGTAATGGGTATGGGGATGTCCTCCCATGGGTTTACCCATGCTTAGGCCTATTTTGTAATGCATAAATAGAAGTCTAGGTGATGTAAGAAGTAGTGAATAGTGTCTAGTAGTGACTAGTCAGTTGCAAGTGTGCTAAGTTCTAAGTGGTAATTTCTTTGTGCATACTGTGTGAGGCTTGCATAGCTAAGTGCAAGTGATTGTAAGAGACTGTGGAAGGTGTTGTGCTATAACTCAAGGAAGAAGGATCTAGTGAGGTGCGCAGATCTCCTATCCTCTGTGGAGTTGATTTTGAGTCTTTCTGCATGTAAGAAGATTGATAGAAGATAATAAAGAGGATGACGAGTTGGTGGATGTAGCCCCAGGGTGGGGGTGAACCACATATATCTCGTGTTGTGAATGATTTGTGCTTGTTGGATGTTATTTTGTTCATGTGATTCAATTCTTAGTGCGATGTTAGATGATAGATGAATCTGATATGATAGCTTAGTGCTGAATAATGTGAATGAATGCTAGATCTGATATCTATTGGTATGCTTAGTGCTTGAATCTATTGGATTTGTGTGAATGCTCCGCTGATCTGTTGTCAAGGTTTAGCTGTGCTATGAAATAAGGCTGAATATTAACAAACTGTAATAACTAAGTGCTCTGTTAAGGTGTTACAATCACAGATCTGTGTCCCAGCTAAGGTTGCAGACATCTGAGTCCTGCAACCACCCCTACCTCTACCTCGGGTGAGACTTCATCTGCTTCGCAGGTGTTGCCGAAAGGGATGCTAGTTATGGTTTTTTTGGTGCAATGTTGTAGCATTGAACCCTGGGTCTTCCCATGTGCCAACAAATGGTTCCATTGCTGAGACTTGAAACTATGATTGTTAGTAACTGAGGAAGAAGAAGCTCTGTGCGAAGATCTGACCTGAAACTGTGAAAGCTTCATGTGTAGATCTGTTGTCCTTGTGTGCAGTACTATACTTAGATTGTGAATCTCTGTCCTAAGAAGATAAGTCCAATCTAAAGAAAAAAAGGTAAGATTTGAACGCTTTGTGCTCTGAAAGAGGTAAGAATAGTAAAATTTTTAAGATCTGGAAGCTTCGTGCTCTGAGAAAAGTAAGATAAGTGGAAATTTTTGTTTCAAGAATATGGATCTAGGTATGTTTGATAAATGTTTTCCTAGCCTAAAAACTAGGGCACATCTAGAAGAAAGAAGATTTGATATGAGTAGATCTGATAAGAGTAGTGAAAGATATGTTATTCATATGTATAGATAAAATGTTTGGACTAACAAATGGATGCAGGACCCTAGAAATATTTTTTTGTAGGTTAGCTATAGAAAGGTTGGGAATCATTTAAGAGGAAGAGATTATTAATACTGTGTTACAGTTGCAGAAGACCGAGACATCTTGCTAAGGAATGTCTTGATACAATACCTAGTTGTAGTTGTTGTAAAACTATGGACCATGAAGCTTTAGATTTCCCTAGAATGATTGCTAAACTTGAAAGAATGAATATGAGACAAGAATACCATGAGAAAGGTCAAGACACTAAGACCATGGAAGAACCCCAAAAAGAATTAGAGGATGTATTTCTACAAATGAAAGAAACTCTGAATGACCAATGAAATATCAACTTATCAGAGATCTTCAAAGAAAGAGAGTGCATAGAAGTAAGAATAGGAGACTCGACATTGATTACATTCTGAATGAGGAAACATAGGTGAATATCATGATAGAAATAACTTGGGAAAATTTAGGAAATCCTTATATGATTCCTTCATTGGGAGGAATAGTATTATTTAGAGGAAAGATGATAAACCTACGTGGAAAGCTCACCTAGATATCTAAGAGTGCTCATGGAACTTCGACAGAGGAAGATTTTGAGGTTGTTAAATTTATTGAGAACAACGCACCATTTGCTATATTACTAGGAAAACCTTGGATTGAAAGGGATCAGGCCAGAAGGAAAGAAGAAGAAGTCTTAGAGCAGTGAAGCAAGAGTTGAAAGATTTCATGACTAGGAGGATCACACACTTGATTGAAGAACATGAGAACATATTGAAGCTATTTAGAACCAGAAACTTGGATGTCAAAGTTGAAAGAACACAAGAAGACTCACAGAAGACTGAAGCACCTACCCTAGATAGAGAAGACGTATTGCCCTTGAATCCTGGGAAAGAATCTCAACAACACGAAGTTACTATGCAAGAGGAGATAAGAATCAGAATGGAAAGAGGAATACCAAGACGAAGCTCACTGGAAAGAAGGCTAGAAAACTAAGTAGGAAGAGATCAAAGATAAAAAAGTTACAAAAGGTTCTAAAGGGAACTTCGCAGAAGGAAAATTTGAAAAACTGGAACTTTGTCGAGATAGTAGAACAACGCCACATGGCACTTCACCATGGTGAAGCAATATACTCGTTGGAAACAATATAACCATTAGAAGGATGCCTCGAATGGGTAGAACAAAATTAATGGTCATAAATCTCACCATCAGACTGTTGGTACCACGCCGTAACAAACATAACTGAATTAATGAAGGATTCTCAACCATTGGAGAGATCCGTTGCCTAGTTATCTACTTATTCCGTCGAGCCTTGCACTGATAACACTTTTTCCAACCGTGATTATCTAAGCCTGTAGATCAGTTGATTTGACACAGTGATCATCGAGCTATCACCATCCATCCCATTGCATTGAGTAGTTACTCTTCAAACCCAAGATATTCAACCACGAGCATGTATGTATGAAGAACTTAGCGCAGTCAAAGAGTCTGTGAAGGAGGTACTCATCAAACTCATGACTGAAAGAGTAATGTATGAAAGGGTAATGTTTGTGGGTGTACAAGTGTCATCGATGAGAGGAGTGCAAGCCTCTCTATCGACTGCTCGTGGATTCAGAACATCCTGAGTCTTCATAGAAAAGAGAACCAAGCATAGAGATGACCTAGAAAATGCAAAGCTAATCCTAACCATCTTACCCGACTACATCCCACCTATATCCGATGTGGTGAGTCGTGATAGTGTGTCGAGAGATTTTGATTACACCATGGTTACTACATACCTCCCGAAGGGGATACGCATAGTTAGAGTGCAACAGGACAAGATCATAATGTTGAAGTTCAACGAATTCAACCTAGGAGATCGCAAGAACCATAGTATGCTTGCCCCATATAAATACTTAACCAAGATGAAGGGGAATAACTCGAAAATAATCCCCCAGCCATCGACGATGAACCTTGCACAGTCCACCCTATTGAATGTAATGATAACCCCACACTTTGGAAGGCACCAGGAAGTTAACGCCTGTGTTAAGCTCCTGCTCTCATGTTACCACGACGACTACTTATGGATAGACCAGTGTATAAAAGTTGATACGATGATGATCCATAGGATCACTAGATTAAGTATGCAAGGACCTGACCTAGAGGACTTCTATCCAGGGAAAGCCACAGATCATGCATTAGCACAGAAGATCAAGGATACCTATGACGATGTTGAGAAGGGGACGTGAGGCTACAAGTTAGCTTCCATACAGAATGGTGCATTATGCCTAACATGCCAATTAATTGCAGGAAAGATAGTAAGGAAGAACAAACCCATGCATGTCACAGGGTTTGTCTTTGACCTCATAGGGAAATGTGTGGAAGGCCTACATATGAACTGGGAAAAGTGCCTAGTTAATCAACTGGAATTAAACTACCGCGAAGCACAGGATCAGGGTTACCAGTTCCACTTTAGCTGGCTCTTGATCCTTGTCATGTTTATTTCTTGGGAGA
The DNA here is from genome assembly GCA_010110895.2 of Picea sitchensis. Lineage (NCBI taxonomy): Eukaryota > Viridiplantae > Streptophyta > Pinopsida > Pinales > Pinaceae > Picea > Picea sitchensis. Next base: position 110,488 of record SNQJ01S0047143.1, on the reverse strand, counting down.
TGCCAGAAGGTGTGACCTTCCTGGACATTGAGCCATTCGAGCCACTTTCTGTGAAGTTCACCATGCTTTGGTACTTGAGCAATATGGGAAAACAATGGAAGTCGAATGCAGTCTTTCACACATATGATCTCCAACTGAATAGGGCTATCGAAGCTGAACCTCACATGAAGACAAACACCCTATAGCAGTTCTAACCCCTCATGAAGTTCCACGTAGATTGAAACTACATATATAACACTGCGTGAGCAGATGAGCATAAGGAGGAGCTTCAGTCATACTATAATCTCATAGAAGAGGACATCAAGGAGATAATTAAGGACTGGTCAACAAACCTCCTTATCCTCGCTAATCCTGTAGATATGTCTGACCCCAAACTTGATAGCTTAGAGGCCACTCACAAAGAACATGACACACCCAAAACCAACAGAAGGAAGAAGACCACAAAAGTCTAAGACTTAAGCAGTGCATCAGAAAAAAACTGCTTCAGTATCACTTAGCCAAGGGGGTGATGATGAAGTAGAAGAGATAAATGGAAAAGAAGATGAGAAGAACCAAGGCGAAGTAACACCTCCTAGAGATGAGGCTGATCCCTTGAAGAAGAGGAAGGTTTCTCCCCCAAAACCCTCTTCCCAAAAGAAATACAGAGCCACCTTGACCAAGATGCAGACTGTGCTCACTGTTGATGACTTTAACTTCATCATTGTAGCTGTAAACGACGCCTTGCAGGAAATCTTGAAGAAACATGAATTCAAGTAGGAGGATATGTATGAAAAAATTGAGGTTGAGCTTCGAGGGGTACAACAAGCCCTTCAGTCCAGTCATGCAGTGTCCACTGCACCCCTGCTGTCGGAAGAACCAGAGTTGGGAGATGAGAGCCAACCCAACTCCGCCAACTAGCTGATGCGACCGAAGCTCGCCTTCGTCACGTAAAGGAAGAAACATAACAAGCCACCCAGGCCTTGAAGCAAGTGCAAGAAGTAGTCGTATAACAACACCGAGTTGCGAAGCAGGAGAAGGTTTCTCTCCAGACAAAGTTTGAATAGGAGAAAGAAAATATTCAACAAGAAAAAAAACAGTTGGTCGTAGAACAACTCGAAGTGAAAGAAGAAGTCAATAGAGCACTTCACTCTATGACAGGATTAGAGACAAAAGAAGAAGACTGAGTTGAGCATCAAGTAGAGAAGCTCATAGAAGCTATCCAACATCCACAACAAAGAGTAGCAAACTTAGAGCTCTGCATAGTTCTTGACACCCCACAGGATGTGAGGGATCAAAGAGATGCAACTGCTCAAAGTGCAGTTGAGAGAATAAAGGCCCTTGCCATGGAATGTAAACAACTAAGTGATCATAGTGCCCAAACTTATGAGTGACTCACTGAGAATCCAGAACTCAAGGCACTGGAGTCATAGCTCTAGGAGGCGAAGCAACAAGAAGATACAATACAGGCACAGTTGAAGCCCTTATCAGCTGTTAAAAGGATGAAGTGATCAACACACTACTCAAATGAATGTCCACAACATTCAAAGCAGAGTCATGGAAGTGACTCAAAGGCTCCAACCTATACAAGATGAGGCTTGCCAACTGTTCTCAGAGATCGAAGGCCGAGGAGAAGAGCTGGAGCAAGTCTTCATTGCAACTAAACAACGCTTAGAGGGACCTATCAATGAAGCTGTTATCTAAGAGTTCACTGAACAAGAGGCCATGACACAACAACAAGTCGAAGAAGCTCGAGCCAAGCTTGAGGCTTTTGAGGTAGAATTACCGAGATCATAGTGACTTGGGATGAATCACATGTGAGTGTTAGGGGCCTGTTGGCCCTTGACCAAGTTTTGAGGATTCTTGGTCATGTTTGACCTATTTTTGGGACTTCGATAGGCTGTCAAAGGTAGAGCGGAAGACGAAGCGGAGATCACAGGATATTGACCCCCTTTTAGGGTCTTTTTGTGTTTTGGGCTTATGTAATGGGTATGGGGATGTTGGCCCATGGGTTCACCCATGCTTAGGCCTATTTTGTAATGTATAAATAGAAGTCTAGGCGATGTAAGAAGTAGTGAATAGTGACTAGTAGTGACTAGTCAGTTGCAAGTGTGCTAAGTGCTAAGTGTTAAGTGGTAATTTCTTTGTGCATACTGCATGAGGCTTGCAGAGCTAAGTGCAAGTGATTGTAAGAGATTGTGGAAGGCTTTGTGCTATAACTCAAGGAATAAGGATCTATCAAGGTGTGCAAATCTTCTATCCTCCGCGGAGTTGATTTTGAGGCTTTGTGCATGTAATAAGATTGATCGAAGATAATAAAGAGAACGATGAGTTGGTGGATGCACCCCCAGGGTGGGGGTGAACCATGTATATCCTGTGTTGTGAATGATTTGTTCTTTTTGGATGTTCTTTTGTTCATGTGATTCAATGCTTAGTGCGATGTTAGATGATAGATGAATCTGATATGATATCTTAGTTTTGAATAATGTGAATGAATTCTAGATCTAATCTCTATTAGTATGATTAGTTCTTGAATCTATTGGATTTGTGTGAATGTTATGCTAATCTGTTGTCGGGGTTTAGCTGCGCTGTGAACTAAGGCTGAATATTAACGAACTATAATAACTAAGTTCTCTGTTAAGGTGTTACAGTAAAAAATCTATTTCCCAACTAAGGTTGCAGATATCTGAGTCTTGCAACCACCCCTGCCTCTACCTCAGGTGAGACTTCATCTGCTTCACAGGTGTTGCTGAAATGACCAGTAGTTAGGGTTTTGTTGGTGCTCTGTTATAGGGTTGAACCCTGGGTCTGCCCCCATGCCAATAGGAGGAAATCCTACTGGACAGAAAATACACAAGCCTGCTCGATCCATTTTTGAAGAGGGATACCATATATAGACGATGTCTCATCTTCTTCCTTGTTTTTCACATCACTTCTTCTTGAGGACTGAGAGGAAACGAGAGACCAAAATAAAACTTCATAGTTTCACAAAGAGGAAGATAAGAGGTAAGGGACAACCTCATGTCTAGAGATATAAAATCATTGCCTCTCCTTTTGAAAATCCCTGCAAAAAACTCTAAAATGAAAATAATTCCATTATGTAGTGCGAGTTTCTGAAAAACTATGGGCTGGCCACGAGCTGCTGCCCATCAAAATCTAAGTATGAAGGTGGTTGGATCTCTTCATAGGACAAGACCACACCCTTAAAAGGATATGGATCATAACTGCCAAGAGATGATTGGAAGTCATCATGAGTATATGGTGACAAGTCATCCTCAAACATATGAAATGAATCTATGACCATATCATCACCGAGCTACCAAGAATATAAATCATATGCACATGAAGACCAACTCTCTGAAGATGATAATTCAATTCCCTTTGCATGAGAACTATTCTCTATATCATAAAATGAGATCTTTATAAAAAATGAAGTAACCCATATCCCATCTACATTTTCCAACCTGTATGAAATCATCAATGTGTTGACCAACCATGTCATAGAGGTCCTCCATGAAATCATCCACATCATCTGGACCAATCACCTCTTCATCTTCATGTGCAGGAGAAAAGAGAGGTTTGAAAAATTCATCTTCATCAAATGGGAGAGAGGATGTTGATGTCTCATTTCAGTCCTTGACATGTTGCATTTCAGGGGAGTTCTCCCTGACAATGGATTCCTCATCACTAAAACCATACTTTTCTTCAATATCGACACAAAAGGAGCTTACTTGATGACATGTCTCAACGAGGTCTAGTGCGAGCAAATTGGTAGGACCTTCATCTAGGTTCTCTAGATGTTTCACTTTGTCGGAATTCTTCTTTTTCTTCTTGGAAACTTTCTTCATGGACATGCTGCTCCCATGCTTTTTCATTGTAAGGGGTTTGATTCTCAATGAGGAGTGCTTTATTTGATTTCTCTTCAAAGGATCAAAATTGAAAATCTCATCATCACCAAGGTCCTGCACTTCCTTGGAGTCTTCCCCTTCTTCATGGGTCTGTTCTCCAAGTAGAAACCTATATTTTGATGTTTCCAATCCCTTGGTGAGACAACTAATGAATATTTCATTCTTTTTAGTTTTGATGTCCCACTTGTCAAAGAAAATATTGAAGAGACCTGTGAACAAAGTGATTCTCTTGGGAAAAGAAACATATTTGAGAAGGAATCTTTATTTTGGATAAAAATAACTTATAAACAACTTGATTAATACATATTCATGAATTACTTTAAAATGAGAGACATATTTGACAAATTGTAGCACATGAGAAACTGTCAAGGTAGGGTTTCCATTGTATTGAGGACAATTATCTCTCCACTCCTAAGGAATATGACTTGATACCCAAGGACATTCATAATATCAATAAGAGGATATATCTCATGGAAATTCCATGGAACCATGGTTCCATTATCTTGAAAGACACCTTAATAGGAAAATCAAGTGAGCTCAAGGCTCATCATAGAAGAGAGGTTACTCTCCTCAATGGAGTCACCACATGAACTTGTACAAAATTCATCAAAAGTGAAAGGGAACTTCCCTCAAGTGGATTTTCTAAGAAATCTAGGGGTAAATGATTTAGAAACGAAGTTTTACAAAGTGTCATTAGGGCACGAAAGATGATTAAAATCCTCCTTGAAAATGATACCAAAATGTTGTTGCAAAAATTGTAGGTTGGGAAAAGCCCGACCCAATCCACAAGAGTGAGACAACTATGGGAGTACCAACCCACTGTCACCTTATATAGACACTCCCCTCACTTTAGTGATGGTAACTCACCATGATGGGGGAATCTCGATGACCCTAGGGGGATTGAAGTGGAAAGTGGTAGAATGGCCAATGAAAACCCCTATAGGTCGGTTTTGGAGATGGATAAAGGCTTGGAGAAGAGGTCTTTTGGCTGAGTAATGGTTTCCAAGTGTTGAGTGCCTACACTGGAATGTTAACCCTGCCTAGAACAAGACAATTGATCGAGATACAGGCCAAATAACAAAGGGGACAATCAAGGAAATATTTCTGTCCTAAATTTCATCAGTATATCAGATTTATATTAGCAACTTAAACTTGCAAGTGGCTGCAAAAAATGTTTCGGAAAGTCAAGTGAAAAATACTAGAAACTAAGCTAGCAATGACCAGCTTAACTTCCATGGAATAGAACAAGATTTTAATGGATTTTAGGGTTGTTTATCAGGTGTTATCAATAAATTATTATAACAACCAAGTGGCTGTAGCAAACAATTTCTACAGTGGAAAAGTATATCCACTAAAATCAGAAAACAATCCACCCAAAAGATAACAAATGACAATTAGGTTAGTTATGGTAGCATGCAAGCAAATTTTAATGGTATAGTAGTGAGCAACGAAAGAGTTTAAGTGAGTTTTGATGCAACCCTAATGGTTGTATCTTTAATTTTATGAAAAAAATAAATTCCTTGGCTAAAAGAGGACGCCCTTAGGGCACAAGCAAGCTTATAACACTAATAAAAGATTCCAACTTGAACAAACACAATATCTCACAATTTCACATATACCAATGCAACGTAGACTAGTGTCTAATCAATTGGGTTATGGAGTCTCTTGTGTAAGAGTTAGATCTACTACTTCTCTAGGGGTGTAAGCCCTTTTACTTGCTAGAGCAAGTAAATCTAACAAGGTAAATCTAGGAGGGTGTAAGCCATTTTACTCATCCTAGCAACCTTTGAAAAAGTAGGCAATCCAATGATAACAAGATAGGCTTGATGGAGGGTGTATGCCCTTAGACTCCTCCAAGGTTCTAGAAAAATTAATGCTTGAAACAAGTAGAAACCAAATAATCAATGTAGAAATTCCTTACCAATTCCAAGAAATAGCATGAAGAAACCCTTTCTTATCAATCATATTCCATGAAAGTACCAAAATAAAGCCTTCCAAGAGACAATGCACCACTTCCTCACCGATAGCCAAGTACTAGCATCACAAAGTTGGATTCAAGATGAGTTATGTCCAAATGAAAAAGACAAGGCCTATATTTAGACTAGACCTTGTAAAATTATTTTTTCCACATAATTTAGGGTAAAACACAAAATAAGGAGGCCAACCTCCTTAATTTTCCCCTTTAAAAATTGAAATTCAAAATTTACATAAAATATTCCCCTAAACGGGTGACATCATGCCCTAGGGGGGATGCTTTTTCCTCTAGAAGAAATCGTTAGTCCTCCAAAGGCCATGGACCAAGCCATATAATACTCCAATTCATGGAAAAAGTCTCTCTCCCCATCAAAGCATGCCACATCATCAACAAGTCATGAACACCATCAAACCCTAGCCCTTAAAAGTGATTTCAAGCCCTAGAATGTGACATTTTGGGCCTCCAAACCCAAACGTTGGGATAAGGGAGGGCTAGTCTCCTCCTTCAAGGTGTACTCTCATGCCTACAAAGGAAACATTTATTGTTCAACTATCCAAGGAGAGGGGGTGCAATATCCATCCGGTGGGATCCATAACCCAAGTGAAGGTCCAAGTGACCTTGTGCCCTCACGAAATGGCTTCTACCTGTCAAGGCCCTGCAAAGACAAGAAAATTATCCCTCCAAGGGCTCACAAGTCGCAATAATCATGTCAAGTAATCCATATATATAAAATAACCACCCGAACATGTGCATCAAATCCCCCCTCTCAAAATAAACAAATGCTTAAAGACCTTATGCAACTTGCCAAACTTAGGTATGGGAGGGTTGTCATGGTGACCTATTGGGTGAACCATTTCCCAAGTTAAGGAAAGTTTCCTAGGTGGACCCTCTTTAATTCATGTGAAGGGTATGAGGTGGATGGAGCTAATACTTTCAGGCATGGGGTTTCTTGACATACAACAACTCATATTGTCTCATATATGGGTTCCTTTTTAAAGGGTGCACTGCCCTTCATCTGTGATGCATGATTTTTCCAAACCCTTTTTTTCCATTAATTTGTTAGAGTGTTTCCAAGTTGAAGTTAAAATAGGAATTCTACCTAAGCATGAAAAACATTGCCCACTTTAACACTACCTTGGTCGCACTATGCTTCCCCAAATTGAAGATGATTTGTGGGACTTCTACCTAAGCATGAAAAACATTGCCCATACACACTCTACCTTGGTTGGCATGTTTAATTAGTTATTTTTATTTTATGGGTCCCTCAACTTTTGTGAGAAACATTTCATTGTTGTTGGGATCCCTAGGCGAGCATCTAGAAGGTTTATGTATGGATTTTATCTTTTTCCAGCTACAATCCTCTGGGCCTTCAACCCCCTCTTCCCATGAAATGAGGTACATGACTTTCTTGGGTCAATGTGGCCCCAAAACCCAAAATATGAGGAAGGGAAGGGAAGGGAAAGAAACATGAAAATTATCAAGTATGTGTGATAGCAATACAATGACTCATCAAGTAACCCCCCAGTAACAACCCTTTCCCTGAGGGTGACCACTTGCTAGGACAACAATGTGAACCACCAAGGTGAAATAAGGAAAAGAGAATAATTTCCAAGAAAACGTTTTCAAAATCAAGAAAGGACCCCTTGCAACATATTCAAATGATTGATTTATTAAAATGACACTTACCACAACATCAGACTCATTACCTCATGGAGGAAGACATTCTATCCTCTGTGAGCCAAGCTGGTGTGGTTAATGGTGCAACCATAGATCTCATGGTGATTAGTGGTGTGATGTGGGGCTCTATATATTGGTTTGTCTCTTGGTACTCTATGTCTGCAACCTGAGGGCCTTGAGATATCATCTCCTTAGTTACCCCTAGAAATGGGGTGTAACATGGTGCATCTAGTTGGTATTATTCACCGTGATTATAAACAAATATTCTTCCATGTTCTTTCGAGCCTCTCATGGTTTTAGGCAAGGCTTTCCACTTTCTTCATTATTGTTCTTAATTGTGGCAGACGCCCTGAGGAAATTAATGACGATTGCTAAGAGGGAGTAGGTGATATTAAGAGTAAATTTTTCTAATTGTGAGGCTATAACACTTATGTTTTGTGGACAATGTCTTATGATTTGTTCAAGGTATATTGGGGGGCCTCTTTGCCTTGAAAGGAATCTTGGATCTGTACTGCTCAATGACTGGAATGAAAATCAACGTAGAAACATCATACTTGATTTTGCATAAGCTATCTCCTCAGGTATCTCAATAACTAGGGAACATTATTCCCTTCCCTCTCAAAGACTTCAAGGGTGGTCTAAAATATTTAGGCTTCCACCTCAAGACAGATAAATATTATTTTGGAGATTGGGCTTGGATGGTCAAAAAGGTCAAGGTGCAGGTTTCCATCTAGGTGAATAGGTTGATTTTAATGGGAGGCATGCTTCTTCTACTGATATATGTACTTGCGAGCATTCTAGTATTTTGGACCTCTTTAACTGCCATACGTAAAGGCATTCTCACAAAAATTCACAAGATTAGCTTTCATTTCCTATGGTCTGGACCTCGTGTTTCAGGGGGTATCTTGCTAGTTAAGTGGAATCATGTGGCTCTCCCTAAGGAGCTTGGGGTGTAGGGTCTAAAATAATATATACACATTTTCTTAGGTGTTGGAAAAAATATCCCTATGGAGATTTATACAGAGAAACTCCCCAGGGGGTAGAGTTTTGAAGTCTAAATATCTCCAAGGGAAGTCCATTGTTGAGTGGATCATGCAACCTCGTAAGTTTTCCAAAGGGTCGATTATTTGGAGAGTTTTTATCTCAAAATTTCCTTTGAAGGGGTGTTACACATCAAAATTACTCACTTCGATAGTGTCACAAGTGTCATCATTACAAGTGTCGCATTTTGCTCACAAGTGTCGCAAGTGTCAAGCAAAGCATACTGCCATGATGCCTATGTCATACTTATAACGACATCAAAAAGACACTTGAAACACCTCAAACACTTGATTTGGAAGAAGAGGAATGGTTAACTGGAGTTATGTACCTCTTGCCATCTGAAAGAACCATTGAATTTGGGTTTTTAGAGGAGAGCGCTCCCCTATACCTCTCTCAGGAGTGTTGGCGCCCCCCTATAGACTTTTAGGGAGTGTTATAACACTTGCTTTGCCATTTTGAAGGAGCGCTACTACTTTTGGGAGTGCTGGCACCCCCCTAAACCTTGCTAGGGAGCGTTATAACACTCTGATACGCCTTTTGAGGGAGCACTACCTATTCTGGGTAGCAGTTGGTTTGTTGAGAAGAATGGGGGAAAGATCTTTTCAATCTTGGAAGACAATTGGATTCGAATCCCTAGTCCAGCGATGATCTTAGGGAAGATCCCTAACTGAAGGAGGAAAATCCTCAACTTACCCTAAAGATATCTCAAGTGGTTGGGCCTCTCTAAGCCTATATAAGCAGGCTTTCTCATGGTAAAAGGGGGGAGAATGATACCAAACTTATGATCTCATAAGTGATATTTGGAGAAGGATTAGAAGCATGAAACCTATGATCTCATAGGCAAAACACAGTGAAGTGGAGGAGAATAATCAGTGAAGCTGTTGTCGTTCTAATCGTAGGTCTTTTGAGCAAGGGTTAGACAAGGAGGACTTGACGAAGCTGCTGCACTCGCATCTACGGTCGTTGTTGTTCTATCAATATAATCTCCTTGGCCTGTTTCTTTCTAGTTTGTGCTTGATCTCACATGAAATTGTCTCTAATTAGATAGATCTATTTTAAGCTAATCTCAGCAAGGTAGGAAGTTGGTTGTATCTTGTTTGTCTACAGGGCTTGTTGAGGAGCGAAAATTTGGAGCTCAACTCAGAACGTGCAGGGACAAACATCGGTAAAAGGTACTTCTCTTCTCCTTCCTCCTCACACGTTAGTTTACCTAGATCTAAAAGGAAGTCAGTGGCCATGATAAGAACCTTCTATCTTAAGAGTTAAGAGTCTATCTCTCAAGAGGAGATCTACCTGTCCGCAGGGAGATTTTCCTTCAACAGAAATTGGCGACTCTGCTAGGGAATCGAATCGAAACTTTTGGTTTTGGTTTTTCCTCATAGACCTTGTCTTAACCTTTGTTTTATATAGGCCTTGTTCACCCCCTATGTATGATTTCACTTGCTGATTCAATCCTCAATCCATCACATGCATCTTGATTGACAAAAAATTGACCGAGTTTTTGGTTTTTTTTGACATTTTTCTGAGTTTTTTGAGCCTGGCGCCCCTGTGCCCATGTTAGCCTAGCACCAACACTCCCTGGAAGCCTTAAACGGAGATTTATAATGCTCTGGTGGCCCTTACACCAGAGCACCAACCTCTCTTTGGAAAAAATACCTTCCAGAATTGTGTTTTTTGCAACTCAATCTCTGTTTTTTGCCCTTGTCCAGCTTCTTGATGCTTCATTACATCTTCCTAACGACATTTGACCCTCTGTTTTCTGATAAGTAGGCGATTTTTGGTTCATATTTGGTGATCTTCTCTCTTATTTTGAGTCTTTTCTCCTGTTGAGAACTTGGAATCGATCCACTGCCTTTTTCTCTCTTGTCTGACTGAGCAGAAACTTTGGTGAAGGACATTAGAAGTTTACAAATCTTCTCATTTGTTTGTTTGTTTGTTTTTTGAGGTCATTGTTCTTGAACATCTCTCTTTTGTGTGAATTGTTTGATTTTTCTTTGTTATCTTTGAACATCTTCTGTTTGCTTCTTGTTTCAATCACAGCAAGAGGGTGTGTGTTGTGTGTGCGAAATCTGATCATACTTGTCTGAATCTCCTCGATCTGAAAGAGTAGTTGGCAGGAGAAGTTTTTTGCATTGAATTAATCATCATTCACATACAAATGACAAAGACACATATTAGTGATTGGTTTTCATATTAGAAGGCATTTTTAAAAATGTTTTAGCATTGCATTGGATTCGATTGAGAACCAATTGATTGAAGACATTTCATATTAGTGTTTGAAACTGGAAACGACTCTTTATCTTTCCCTTCAAATGGGCATTCATTGAAAAGAAATGATTGCTTATCATCTTTCATGCATCTTTTTGGGAATTGAGTCCTCATTCCATCAGTTTCATTTTCGTGCACCCTTTGAGTAAAGAATGACCGTAAAACGAACGCTAATTAAAAATTATCTAGAACATTTTTGTTTTTAGGATCTTCCACCAATAGTAGACTAGGGTTAGCACTTTGGATTAGGCTGTGAGTACAACTCTCCAGAGTTTTCAAAACAAACACTAGCATCCTGAGCTAGGGAGAGTCAAATCCAATCGTCGTTTTGGTTTTTTGGGATCCCCCTCTCACACAGGGGTTACACACGAGGTCACATTTGGGTGAATTATGAAGATTATCCCTCCGTGGTTCAACTATTTGTAGTGGTTGGATTTTATATTGGGGGTCGCTTGGAGGTATACCCACGATTATGTGTGGGAGCCTCTCGGGTTGATTTCGGACTTGTTATCCTGCCCATACGTTTTGGATCGGACTATCAATTATACCTACCTAGGGACTCACTGCGAATTGGTGTCTTTAGTTGCCATAATCTTTAGGTACTTACACAAGGTGACGGTGAAGGGAAGTCTCACTGTACCTGGAACAGACATTGGTCAAACTCACTCGGTCTCCTTGGAGGGTAAATCCACAATTACTACGTGGAAGCTTGCACCAAGGTGAAAGTCCGTTAAGCAAGTCGCCATTGTAACTGTTCCACCATTTCCTAGCCCCTTCTTGACTTGATCACGCGATGTTGGATTTCATCACCAACTAGTACGATCATCGAGATAAGTTGTGTTTGCTTGGTTGATTCCTAGATTTTATTAGTGTATGCTGTTTCTTTTTGTTAGTTGGCCCTAGATTTTCAGTGTGTTCTATTATTTTCCACAATTGAGCCCGTATACAATCAAGGTCTTTGCCGATCACGTAGGATGCAAGGGCTGCCTCTAGAAAGCTATCAACCCTTACCTCCTAACCCTCTATAAGACAACTACTGTAGAGAGGTAGAAAATCAATCCGACAATGGAAGTGCTATTTCTCCTCTGTTAGATAAACCAGAAGACACTTTGGTTACGGTTGCAAATCCCACTACATCTGTGTCGGTAACCCCTCTTGAACCACTTTTAGTTCATTTAGAATCCCTTGGGAACGTCATAGATGAAGAGGTCCCACGATTATCGGAGAGGATTTTTACTGAAACATATATGGGATCCACATAACCAATCTTTGGTGATGAGTATAAGACTCCTGTTCATCCTAGCACTGTAGTAGAAACCAATCCCACACCTGCTCATTTTGTATGGATGACTTCATCGGGACGCGATCTCTATGAACATTTCAAATCTATTTGACAACCCTTTGATCCTCATGACCCTCCTAGTGAAACAGGACCATCCGGTCACACCATGAATCACCCAGTCGATCAGGTTATTAACCCTACTGTCACACCAGCACAAGTCCATCCTAATGCTGGACTCATCACCTCTACTCATCTCCAAAGAACTTCAATCTCTACCCCCATTTCTACAAGCTTTTACTCTACAGCTCCACATGTTCCACATGATCTTGCTGGGACATCTTCTCACCTGAGAACACAGACCCCTGTTGGCCAAACACAACCGGTTGGAGGGTAACCACCATCCAACACACCTTTCCCTCCTAGAGGACTACCTTTTCATGGTGGGCCTACCCCTCCCGAGGGACAACCCCCTTTTCATGCTCCTCCTGGAGGGAAACCTCTGTTTTCTAGTCATACCCCGGTCATAAATCCACCACTGGCAGGGAGGCAACCCTCGTTTGCTGGAAACCCTTCACAATCATGGTGAGTATCTTCAGGAGGCACTTTTACTCAACCCCACATTGGGGGCACTTGTATAATAACCCACTAGGAGGAGTATCCAATCCTATCCCTTTTGGAACATCTTATGGGCAATCTTATCTGGGCGACATCCCAAACACCACCTGGAGTTCTCCGGGACCACAATCTTATCCTCCTCATGGGCCTCATGTGTATCCACCTCCAAGATCTACTCCTTACTATTCTCAAGGGAAAAATGTTTATCCTCCTCATGGGAAAATAAATCACCTAGCCTATAATGTTCAGAACCCACTGGGTTATGCCAATGTTTCTCATGCACCATCGAATCCTTCTTATCCTGGCCAGCAACAACCGTATGTAGGAGGACCTACTGGTTACAACTATCCACCTAACCCAGTCTATGGTCCTACTGGTGTTCCTATGCTGCACCAGTATCATTCACACATTAACCAACAACTACCTTTCCTTGCGACTCTGGATCTCCTAGACTTGTCTTGGTTAACTAATGATCCTATTTCTCATTCACCAGTTTGGCCAGTCATTCCAGCTAAACTTCCTTCTGATATTCTGAAATTTGATGGAAACCTTGACGAAGATCCGAACAACCATGTGATGACTTTCCATTTGTGGTGTTCATCAAACTCCCTCATGGATGATTCTATACATTTGCATATTTTCCAGCGAACACTTATCGGTTCAGCAGCAAAGTGGTATATTGAACTACCACATGCTTCTTTTCATGATTTCAATTCCCTTGCCATGTCTTTCCTCACGCACTTTCAACTGCCTATTCGCTACGAGATGGGTACTGAACTCTTGACCTCCCTTCATCAAACTAACTCTGTGCATATCTCTGACCATATTCATGAGTGGAGGTGACGACGAAGGATGATCAAGGTAGTCATTCATGACATGCTATTGGCAGAATGGTTTACTAAATCACTGTTACCCCCAATCGCTCGTGATGTCGCTATGGGTGGTGCGGTCACAGAGGAACAAGCCATCGCTCGGGCTCAGTATTTAGATTTGGTTTATTCCCAATTTGTTACTTTGTATGATTTACTTCTGAATGCTGCTCGAGCTAATACCGACCCTTCTAAGCCATCATCCTCATCTCATGCATATGGTGTTATCGGTTCCATCAAAACTCAATCTTTTTCTAAATTGACTACACCCTCCTCTACCTCCCCCCAAACTCAGATCTTTGAGGTGAATGTAGTTCAATCTTCCCCTTTGCAACAATCCAGAGGTAAGAAGAAGACAAAGAATAAATCAAAAAATAACAATGAACAAACAAAAAATCAAGCTCAACCACCTGCTACCGAAAAGCAAACACAACGGAAGATGAAATTCCCATGTATCATTTGTGGTGATGATCACTACACTTGAGACTGTCCACTTCGTAATGAAGTGGCCAAAATTTTCCAAGGAAAGTTACAACCCGCTGTGCTTACTCAGCCTTTTCCACAGCAGGAATCCATGGTTGCTCAAACCCCCAATCTTGGGGACAATTCTAGCGATCCTCATGATGAGGCCTCGTCGAGGGCACATATTTATATGTTTAATGGGATCAATTTGACCACTCACTCTAAGACATACGACACACCAGGTAACCTTGACAAAAGAAAATACACTAACAATACCGATACTTTACCGGATCCATCGTCATCCTCTATTAGTCTTCCATCGGTTAATCCTCCATCTGGACCACTCCAGATTGAGAAACCCATGTTCGACTCTATCTTACGCCCTCCTAAGAGCACTATATGTAAAGCTACCATTAATCCTAGTTCACGTGCCACCCATAACTACAACATTATCGAAGATTTGGCTCAAGCACCGTGTGCTATGTCTGCGTTAGAAGTTCTACAACACTACCCCAGTCAACGTAGAATGCTCTTGGCGCTATTCATCCTGAGTCGTCCAATGAGATCATGTTTAACCTGGACAATTATGCATCTCGACTCTCCCACCAACTTTCTTTTCAAGTTGATGTTGTTGTTCACAATCAACAAATCCACCGAACTATTCTGGATGAGGGAGCCTTGACTTGTGTCATGTCTTTGTCATGTCTTTGGCATGTTGGAAAGGTTTAAAATCACCAGCACTCAACAAATCCCCAATGATGTTATGCACCTTTGACGGGTGAGGTTTTCATCCCCATGGGATTTTATAGTCCCTGTCCATCCAATTGGGTGGAAAAACTGTTACTGTTGATGTCGAGGTGGTCGATGCTCCCCTCGATTACAACTTGTTACTTGGAAGAAGTTGGTTTTATGCTATGACTACCGTTGCCTTGTCGGTCTTTCGATGTGTACAATTTCCTCATCAGGGAAAAATTGTCACTGTTGATCAGTTGGATTTCTGCACGACCGATGCTCGTGTTCCCGCTACCAACAATATTCCTTTCTTGGGAGACCACAAGATCACGTATGAAAGCGTTGGTGTTGGCTTACTGAAAGATTCTAGCCTCATGGGTACCTTCCCTACACCACTTCCATCGACTACACATCATATTTCCACCGTCGATATGATTTTGACCACGACTTATCAATCTTTGGAATCATCCAACCCTTGGATTGTACCTTGTCCATTGGAATTCGATGCACTAAGTGACACCGCACCACTTAGTCTAGCCAAAACATCATACGTTTCTATCCCATCCACTTCTCCCTCGTCAGATGACCAACATCTCTTGGCACCTAACAGTTCCTCGATGCAATCATGGTTGAGTTCCTTGTCGTCTGCGATCGACTACATTTCCCCAACTTTTCCTTCGGATGAATCTATTCCGTAAATGTTTCGCATTGACAAGTTACCTAGGGATAATAACCATCACCGATCCTCTTTTCTTCCCCCTCATGAAGAAATTCGGGCAGATATATAATCTATCTCCCCACTTGGTGTTGATTTTTCATTATCTCCCATGATTTCAACTTCCGACGATTTGGATCCAGTTGTGGACATGGTGATTTCTTCAGTAGGATTATTGGAGCCTGATCTCCTTACTCCTATCGCAACCCTTGACATGTGGTCCTTCCCGAGTGATTATCTTCTATCCAACAAAAATCTTCTGGAGGCCATGACCCAGTTTTGTTCCTTGACATGGTATCCTCCCAGAGTGGTATTCTCTTGGAAGCCATGATCAAGAAGAAACCACAAGCATAGTTTCTCTTCTCTGTGGCAAGCTCGTCAAAAAATGAAATAGAGGCCCTAAGCATAGTTCTTTCCCTATGTCAAGCTCGTTAAAAAATGAAATAGTCACCTCTCTTAAACCTTCTTTTCATCCACCCTTCTCCTTTTTTTCTCATCTACTAGAGAAATTGGTGACAACATCAAAGTTGGTGAATGAATTGAAGCTTGGAGGGAATGTCTCTAGCCTTTGATGATCATTATGGAGTTAAGCCACTAGATTTCAAGCTGGGGGCATACCGAGCTTAGTCTTTGTTCTTTCTCGTGCTCGAAAATACATGAGAATGCATCCGGGTAGACTTTTATCTCTTTTTCGGACCTGCATGGATACACGAAAAAGGAACCCCCTGGAGTCTCCTTTAAGCTCTTTTCAGACTCTCTAAACATGAAAAGATCACCGAGTGATCTTGCTTCCTTTTCCACTCATTAAAAGGTTTGAAAGGGTGTCTTTCGAGTGATAATTTATATCTTTTTCGGCCTCGCGAGACTAACATTACAAAAAAGGACAACATTGGTGTCATCTTTAAGTTCTTTTCAGATTCTCTAAACATGAAAATATTGCCGAGCAACCTTGCTCTCTTCACGCTCGTTAAAGTATTTGAAGAAAACATCTGTTGAGCAATAGTTTATCTCTTTTTCGGTCTCATCAGACTACTTTATGAAAAAGGAACTGAGAGAGTTCTCTTTTAAGTGTTTTTCCAGACTCTATAATCATGAAAAAC
>SNQJ01S0047143.1:67432-79273 GCA_010110895.2 Picea sitchensis | reverse complement strand
TGTTGTATTGTATGCGACTGGAGCCACGGAGGTTAGACCCACCGTAACCATGTTATAACCATTTAAACATATGCACGGTTTGATATGCCATGTGACCAATATATATATGCACGCGGGTTTAACATTACGGTTATCAAACGGTTGTTAAAACTTAAGCCCTGTTGTATAGCGCGCAGTCATATGACAACCATGTGCCCACGGGCCTTGGTAGTTAGGGCCGACGCGTAACGGTTCGACAGTTTGGACCGGTTGTGCGGTTGTGCCTGGTGTCAAGTTTTTATGCTTTAAATTGCGTGTGGGTTGGGTTGAGCCAGAGGAGGTGCGTTTTGTAGATGCAGAGACATCAGGCTTGAAGGGGAGACTTCCAGGAAGCCTATCTACTTCATTTTTTGGCCAAACGAGGTGCCGAAAAAGCCCATCTAGGGGTTTTTGGACGTTCAAAAGCCATTGGAGCAGTCTATTTGGCATTTTGAGCATTGTAAAGCATATTTTTTAGAACTTTGAGAAAATAATACAAATGATCCATTGGAAGCTGGACCAGGAGATGTAGCCCAAGAGAGGGGTGAACTCCTTTATCATTTGCTATGTTATGTGTTTTCTATTCATTGATTATGCTGTTGTTTATATACATCTTGAGTGAGTAAATCCTATAAAAAAATTGTGTTGCAAAGTTGATCCATTTTCTTTTAACACAAAAATTTAACTTGCAAATATTTTCAAGAATACAAGTCTTCTTCATTTTTAGATCATGAACTTGTTCAAAATTCATCAAAAGTGAAAAGGGAACTTCCCTCAAGTGGATTTTCTAAGAAAGCTAGGGGTAAATGATTTAGAAACGAAGTTTTCCAAAGTGTTATTAGGGCATGAAAGATGATTAAAATCCTCCTTGAAAATGATACCAAAATGTTATTGCAAAAATTGTAGGTTGGAAAAAGCCCAACCCAATCCACAAGAGTGAGACAACTATGGGAGTACCTACCCACTGTCACCTTATATAGACACTCCCCTCACTTTAGTGATGGTAAGTCACCATGATGGGGGAATCCTGATGACCCTAGGGGGATTGAGGTGGAAAGTGGTAGAATGGCCAATGAAAACCCCTATAGGTCAGTTTTGGAGATGGATAAAGGCTTGGAGAAGAGGTCTTTTGGCTGAGTAATGGTTTCCAAGTGTTGAGTGCCTACACTAGAATGTTAACCCTACCTAGAACAAGACAATTGATCGATATATAGGCCAAATAACAAAGGGGACAATCAAGGAAATATTTCTGTCCTAAATTTCATCAGTATATCAGATTTATATTAGCAACTTAAACTTGCAAGTGGCTGCAAAAATTGTTTCGAAAAGTCAAGTGAAAAATACTAGAAACTAAGCTAGCAATCACCAGTTTAACTTCCATGGAATCGAACAAGATTTTAATGGATTTTAGGGATGTTTATCAGGTGTTATCAATAAATTATTATAACAACCAAGTTGCTGTAGCAAACAATTTCTACAATGGAAAAGTATAACCACTAAAATCAGAAAACAATCCACCCAAAAGATAACAAATGACAATTAGGTTAGTTATGGTAGAGTGCAAGCAAATTTTAATGGTATAGTAGTGAGAAACGAAAGAGTTTAAGTGAGTTGTGATGCAACCCTATTGGTTGTATCTTTAATTTTATGAAAAAAAAATTCCTTGGCTAAAAGAGGACGCCCTTAGGGCACAAGCAAGCTTATAACACTAATAAAAGATTCCAACTTGAACAAATGCAATATCTCACAATTTCACGTATACCAGTGCAACCTAGACTAGTGTCTAATCAATTGTGTTATGGAGTCTCTTGTGTAAGAGTTAGATCTACTACTTCTCTAGGGGTGTAATCCCTTTTACTTTCTAGAGCAGGTAAATATAACAAGGTAAATCTAGGAGGGTGTAAGCCATTTTACTCATCCTAGCAACCTTTGAAAAAGTAGGCAATCCAATGATAACAAGATAGACTTGATGGAGGGTGTATGCCCTTATACTCCTCCAAGGTTCTAGACAAATTAATGCTTGAAACAAGTAGAAACCAAATAATCAATGTAGAAATTCCTTGCCAATTCCAAGAAATAGCATGAAGAAACCCTTTCTTATCAAACATATTCCATCAAAGTACCAAAATAAAGCCTTCCAAGAGACAATGCACAACTTCCTCACCGATAGCCAAGTACTAGCATCACAAAGTTGGATTCAAGAGAGAGATAGTGAAAAATGCCCAAGTAGGGCGCAAATTTCATCCAAGAGAGTCTAAACTCTCTAGTGAGTTATGTCCAAATGAAAAAGACAAGGCCTATATTTAGACTAGACCTTGTAAAATTATTTTTTCCACATAATTTAGGGTAAAACACAAAATAAGGAGGCCAACCTCCTTAATTTTCCCCTTTACAAATTGAAATTCAAAATTTACATAAAATATTCCCCTAAACGGGTGAAATCATGCCCTAGGGGGGATGGCTTTTCCTCTAGAAGAAATCGTTAGGCCTCCAAAGGCCATGGACCAAGCCATATAATACTCCAATGCATGGAAAAAGTCTCTCTCCCCATCAAAGCATGCCACATCATCAACAAGTCATGAACACCATCAAACCCTAGCCCTTAAAAGTGATTTCAAGCCCTAGAATGTGACATTTTGGGCCTCCAAACCCAAACGTTGGGATAATGGAGGGCTAGTCTCCTCCTCCAAGGTGTACTCTCATGCCTACAAAGGAACCATTTATTGTTCATCTGTCCAAGGAGAGGGGGCACAATATCCATCCGGTGGGATCCATAACCCAAGTGAAGGTCCAAGTGACCTTGTGCCCTCACGAAATGTCTTCCACATGTCAAGGCCCTGCAAAGACAAGAAAATTATCCCCCCAAGGGCTCACAAGTCACAATAATCATGTCAAATAATCCATATATATAAAATAACCACCTGAACATGTGCATCGAATCCCCCCTCTCAAAATAAACAAATGCTTAAAGACCTTATGCAACTTGCCAAATTTAGGTATGGGAGGGTTGTCATGGTGACCTATTGGGTGAACCATTTCCCAAGTTAAGGAAAGTTTCCTAGGTGGACCCTCTTTAATTCATGTGAAGGGTATGAGGTGGATGGAGCTAATACTTTCAGGCATGGGGTTTCTTGACATACAAGGGCTCATATTGTCTCATATATGGGTTCCTTTGTAGAGGGTGCACTGCCCTTCATCTGCGATGCATGATTTTTCCAAACCCTTTTTTGCCATTAATTTGTTAGAGTGTTTCCAAGTTGAAGTTAAAATGGGAATTCTACCTAAGCATGAAAAACATTGCCCACTTTAACACTACCTTGGTCGCACTATGCTTCCCCAAATTGAAGACGATTTGTGGGAATTCTACCTAAGCATGAAAAACATTGCCCATACACAATCTACCTTGGTTGGCATGTTTAATTAGTTATTTTTATTTTATGGGTCCCTCAACTTTTGTGAGAAACATTTCATTGTTGTCGGGATCCCTAGGCGAGCATCTGGAAGGTTTATGTATTTCTTGGGTCAATGTGGCCCCAAAACCCAAAATATGAGGAAGGGAAGGGAAGGGAAAGAAACATGAAAATTATCAAGTATGTGCGAGAGAGATACAATGACTCATCAAGTAGACCCCCCAGTAACAACCCTTTCCCCGAGGGTGACCACTTTCTAGGACAACAATGTGAACCACCAAGGTGAAATGAGGAAAAGAAAATAATTTCCAAGCAAACATTTTCAAAATCAAGAAAGGACCCCTTGCAACATATTCAAATGATTGATTTATTAAAATGACACTTACCACAACATCAGACTCGTTACCTCATGGAGGAAGACATGCTATCCTTTGTGAGCCAAGATGGTGTGGTTAATGGTGCAACCATCGATCTCATGGTGATGAGTGGTGTGATGTGGTGCTCTATATATTGGTTTGTCTCTTGGTACTCCATGTCTGTAACCTGAGGGCCTCGATATATCATCTCCTTAGTTACCCCTAGAAATGGGGTGTAACATGGTGCATCTAGTTGGTATTATTCACTGTGATTATAAACAAATATTCTTCCATGTTCTTTCGAGCCTCTCATGGTCTTAGGCAAGGCTTTCCACTTTCTTCATTCTTGTTCTTAATTGTGGCAGACGTCCTGAGGAAATTAATGACACTTGCTAAGAGGGAGCAGGTGATATTAGGAGTAAAGTTTTCTAATTGTGAGGCTATAACACTTACGTTTTGTGGACAATGTGTTATGATTTGTTAAAGGTATATTGAGGGGCCTCTTTGCCTTGAAAGGAATCTTGGATATGTACTGCTCAACGACTGGAATGAAAATCAACGTAGAAACATCATACTTGATTTTGCATAATCTATCTCCTCAGGTATCTCAATAACTAGGGAACATTATTCCCTTCCCTCTCAAAGACTTCAAGGGTGGTCTGAAATATTTAGGCTTCCACCTCAAGCCAGATAAATATTATTTTGGAGATTGGGCTTGGATGGTCAAAAAGGTCAAGGTGTAGGTTTCCATCTAGGTGAATAGGTTGATTTTAATGGGAGGCATTCTTCTTCTACTGATATATGTACTTGCGAGCATTCCAGTATTTTGGACCTCTTTAACTGCCATACGTAAAGGCATTCTCACAAAAATTCACAAGATTAGCTTTCATTTGCTATGGTCTGGACCTCGTGTTTCAGGGGGTATATTGCTGGTTAAGTGGAATCATGTGGCTCTCCCTAAGGAGCTTGGGGTGTGGGGTCTAAAATAATATATACACATTTTCTTAGGTGTTGGAAAAAATATCCCTATGGAGATTTATACAGAGAAACTCCCCATGGGGTAGAGTTTTAAAGTCTAAATATCTCCAAGGGAAGTCCATTGTTGAGTGGATCATGCAACCTCGTAAGTTTTCCAAAGGGTCGATTATTTGGAGAGTTTTTATCTCAAAGTTTCCTTTGAAGGGGCCATGGGTAGTTTGGAGAGTAGGCAATGGGAAGGCGATAAGGCTGGGCGAAGATCTCTGGTTCATATCTGAAAACCAACATTGCTTTTCTAAATCGCTCCTACGAGCTTCTCAATCGACTTGTATTTTTTCACCAAATGATGCAATGCCTATGTACCCTTATATTTTAGGGAGACATGGCTAGAATTCATCCCCAGATCTAGGATTAGTCAGTTTCGAAGAGTCAGAATCGAACCAATATATTTGTATGTTTGTATCCAATTTTATCAGACTAAAATAAAATGATCCCGACGTCCTTTTCTAATATAAAAATCCTAATTTCGGGGACTACATGAACAAGATCAGCTATAAATTAGAAATGGACCTACATTTCAAGGGTGAAAAATAGTGTTGGTGGAGTTTTACTTGGAAAATTAATGCCCCTCTAAAGTGAAAAATAACTACATGGCTAGATTTAAACAACAATTTACTAACATGGGATGTTGGCCTTAGAAGGGGTTGGATTGGCCCAAACAAGTGTTCTCTTTGAAAAAATGACGTTGAATATTCATCTCACATCTTCATTGGATGTCCTTATGTAGTGAAGTTAACATGTTTGGTCACATCGATGCTCAAATTTTTGTCTTGCTGGTCTAAACATAGTTTGGAAGAGTGTTTAAAATTCTGGTTAGCGGATGCAGTAGTGAAACAATTCAAAGGTCTTCCATGCATATTGGTTCAAATTCTCTGGAGGGATCATAATTCTTATGTCTTAAAGAATGAGTATATCCCAATAGAGGTCATTGCTAACTTTATTGGGAAGATGACTAAGGAATACATGGTTGAAACCAAAATCAACAGCTCGAGGTTTCTATCCATGCCAACGCTTGATTTTCAAACTGCGTGGGGGTATTTCGATGGTGCCAGCCAGGTTCATCCGCCTCTCTATGGGGTTGGAGTGGTCCTTCACATGACCCATAGCCATTTCACCCACATCTGGTATGCCCCCAGGAGGTGCTCAAACAACTATGCCGAGTTTATCTCTTTATGGACCTTTCTCGAGGCTGTTGCTAAGAAAGGGATCAAAGATTTCAAGATTGTCATTGACTGAGTAAATGACAGGGTTTTGGTATCCTATGTGTGACTCGTTTCTTTTCTACATGAACTTTGTGTTAGGGACCAAACCCCTCACGTAGATAGAATAATATATTTCCATGTAATAAAGGTCAATATTAATAAGGCCTAGCAATAAGGAAGAATAAGTCCAATGTAAGAAGACCTAATAGAAGCTTTTTCTTCTAGAAGGATCTTCCTCTAGATGGTTCTTTTGATAGAAATATTTAGTATAAATAGGAGGGTATGAGAACTTTTGTCTTGGATATTATTTTAATATAGATCTACTCTATTGGAGGTTTCCCCCTCGAAGAGGCAAGTGAACATTTGTCTCAGTAATCAAAGTTCTCTTTCTAGTGTTCTTTTGGTATCATTTTGGTATTATTGTTGTGTTTTTATGTTTATATTGTTGTTCATCTGCCATTTCTAGCTATTTATTTATGTTTTGCATACTTTTTTATTGGAATATTACAAGTGGTATCAGATCACCTTCCTCGACAAAAAATTGTGGGTTAATTGTTTTTAGGGTAGAGACGTATTCCAACATATTTAAGCTACAAAGATCTGTCATTACGCGCATAAACCCATGGTCAGGGATTAATACACGCATGAAATACAAGTGGTACTTATGTGCACATCTGTTGGCCACCCTTGTAACCCCTGTTGGTACCCCTTCGAGTGGTAGCACATCAGGAAACACCTATATACAGATCAACCTAGATCTCCTGGATCCCTCCATAGATAAATCAATTGACTACTTGACTACTATAGTGTCAATGAGAATAACACTTGGGAATATACTCTCTAGTACCTGGGTAGTCAGGTAGTACGATTAAGGGCATGGTCTAGCCTCCTTAGTTGGTGCCCTAAGATATTGGGCCGAGTACTACTGTTGGACCCCACAAGTATATCAGAGATCTATAACACAAGGCAAACCCTTGTCTGTAGAACCCTTGAATACCTAACCCCTGGGACGGAAACAAAAACAAAACATACAAGATCTATTGTGGCACAACTGTGTTTCCTGCCTTCGTGTTGCGAAATTTCTACACATTTCTTCCTATTAACCATTTGGGCATTTCATCACTGCAATATTCTTCATATCGGAGTATAATTCCACAAGAGTTAAAAAAAAAAAGTCTGGATCCTGTTGGCACCATTATTTGAGACCTATTCCGTTGGATTTCTCTCTTCACCCTTATCGTAGTCATACCTATAATTTTGAACAATTTTTTTCTTGTGGACCCGACCCCCTTCCAACACCCTTATTTCAGATTTACTCCATTGGATTCCACTCGTCACCCTGATCGTTGTGATACAATTCACCCATAACCCATTTTCTGTGTGGTACCACCCACCCCTTTTCATGTTCCCTTGTCGTCATGGCCCATACCCGTAGCCAAGACTTGAAATCTTGCTTCACTACCTTGCACTCTAATTTCACATAAACCCAACAAGAAGTGCTATAACTAAGTGCCAATATTGCCACCATCAATCAAAAAATGCATTCCTCCATCGCCACCTCAAACGCAGAACTCAAAGATGAGCTCAAACAAGACATTACTACCCATCTTGAATCTGTTGCTACGATGATTTGTGCGAAGATGCATATCCCTGCATATCTTCCCGTTTCTAACCCACCTTTGCATACCAAAGGTGAAACTTCCTCTCATTCCCAGAAGTTTTAGCCCCATCATTTTCAATGTGACCTACACCTTCCACGTGTGGATGTGACCAAATTTGATGGATCAGATCCCACTAGCTCAGTAACTCAAATGGAACACTATTTTTCTTTGTACAACATTATGGATGAGTTGGACAAACTCCGATATGGTGTTATCCATCTAGATCAAGAACATTGGCAATGGTGGAAATGGAGAAAAAATGCTCGCCAAGGGTATGTGGCTTGGACACACTTTGTGGAAGAGATTTATGAACACTTTGACATTAACACCAACCATTTAGGCTGTTTGACAAAGTTGAAACAATCTGGCACAATGGAAGACTTTATAGCTTCTTTTGAGCGACTGGATTTTTGGACAAAGGGCATGTTTGATGCTTTTTTTCTGAGAATGTTTTATCAGTGGCCTCAAGGATGAGATTCGTGCTCATGTCCTCATGGCTTATCCTCATAGTTGGGTGGACACTACTAAAAGAGATAACGAAGCACAATAGGTTTTCTCTTCTCAAAACCACAAACCCTCCTTTATTCCTCACACTCAACCAATCACTCCCACTCCTAATTCTACTCCACTAAATATCCAGAAATTGACCATGGATGAAATGGATGAATGCCAAATCAAAGGCCTTTGTTATAATTGTGACGACAAATATTTTCCGGGACACAAGTGTAAGGAAAAAAAATATTTTTATGGCCATCTTGGAGGATGTTTCAGAAGATGATGTTGAGGCTCCCCTTGTGTCTATGTCACCTAAACCCACTGACATAACCCCTCCCTCAGACCCTCTTGAAGTAGAATTGGTCATTTCCCTAAACAATCTCACTGGCTTCTCTGCTCCCCAATCCCTCAAGATAATTGGTTACATCAAGCATAGGAAGGTCATCATTCTTGTTGATAGTGGAAGCACCCATAATTTTATTCATTGCCACATTTCCCAAGAAACAAATTGCTATATTCGTGTAGTCAATAATTTCCAAATCATGATTGCCAATGGTGGGTCCATGAAATGTGGAGGGCGTTGTGAAAATATGCGTCTCCAAATTGGTGACTACCATCTGAAATATCATATGTTTTCTATCGACATGACCAGTTGTGACATTGTGTTGGGTGCAGAATGGCTAAGGAATTTGGTTCCCATTCTCATGGATTTTAAGAAATCAACCATGCAATTCGACCAGGAGGGCCAAAAATATAAGTTCCAAGGCATCACTATTGGTTCCCCAGAGATCATTAGTTCCCATCGCATGGAAAAGGTGCTAAAAAAAGGTCATTCTGGAATTATTTCCCAACTCCATGCCATCCATCCTCTCTAAACATCAAGTGGTTTTTTCCACTCACCAGGGACTCCCTCCTTCCATGGTGTTCATGATCATTCCATTCCCCTTGTCCCAGGAATCCTTCCTCCCAATATCCATCCCTATCGTCACCCCTTTTCCCCAAAAAATGAAATTGAGAAAATGTTTCAAGAACTGCTCAACACAGGTGTTATCCTCCCGAGTACGAGCCCCTACTCTTCTCATGTGGTCATGGTCCTTAAGAAAGAAGGTTATTGGTGCATGTGTCCTGACTTCCACACCCTCAAAAAACTCACCATTAAAGACAAATTTCCCATTCCTGTCATTAATGACCTCTTGGATGAATTGAGTGGCGCTCAGTTCTTTACTAAACTTGATCTTCGTTTGGGCTGCCACTAGATCTGTATGAAAGAGGAAGACATTCATAATACTACCTTTAGAACTCATAAGGGCCACTATGAGTTCTTGGTCATGCCCTTTGGCTTGTGTAATTCTCCCTTCACTTTCCAAAGCCTCATGAATCATGTCTTCCGTCATTTTTTGTTAGTTTTCTTTGATGATATCCTCATCTATAGAAAAACCTGGACATACCATCTTGCTCATGTGGATCGAGTTCTCCATATACTCTCTCAACACCAAATTTTCCTCAAATAATCTAAATGTTCTTTTGATGCCTCATAAGTAGAGTACTTGGGTCATCTTGTGGGAAAAACCGACGTCAAGGTGGATCCTAAAAATATTGAAGCTATGCAAGATTGGCCTCACCCAAAGACTCTCAAAATATTGCGGGAATTTCTGGGTTTAACAGGTTATTATTGCAAGTTTGTTAAGAATTATGGAAAGATTGCAACACTTCTCACTACCCTCCTTAAAAATAATTCTTTCACTTGGACTCCAACAACTGCTCAAGATTTTCAAACCTTGAAGATGGCTATGTGCACCACTCCAGTCCTAGCTCTTCTTGATTTCAAAAAGACCTTTGTCCTAGAATGTGATGCTTCCAAGAAAGGACTTGGCGCTGTCCTTATGCAAGAGGGTCGGCCTTTGGCCTTTACCAACAAACAAATGTACGAGAGAAATTTAGGAAAATCAATCTATGAAAAGGAAATGTTGGCTATTCTGCATGCCGTGGATCATTGATGCCCTTATCTATTGGGGAGATGCTTCCAAATTGAGACAGATCATCAAATCCTTAAGTATTTTTTGGAACAACACCTTTCCTCTCCCAAGCAACAAAAATGGGTGACTAACCTCTTTGGATATGATTATGAGATCATTTACAAGAAAGACAAAGACAATGTGGTTGCTAATGCACTTTCTCAAAAACATGAAGATTAAGGGTCACTTTTTTCTCTCTCCTTCATTGTCACAGATTGGCTCCAAGATGTTCACCAGGAATGGCTACAAGATTCCAACAGTTCACATCTGATACAACAATTTCAATCCAATTTTCTAGTTTCCCCAGGGTACTCTTGGCTCAATGAGGAGCTTCGATACAAAGGCTATTTGTATTTAAGTAAACAATCAAAACTTAAATCCACAATACTTTTTGAGATTCATGCTACACCCACAGATGGGCACTCTGGGTTTACCAAAACCTATGATTGGGTCAAACATTCTTTTTTCTGGGATGGTATGAAACAAGATGTTCATAATTTTGTGGCTGAATGTGATGTGTGTCAACGCAACAAGGGAGAAATAGTCAAATCTCCGGGCACACTCCAACCACTTCCGATTCCACCTGCTATTTTGCATGATATCTCTATGGATTTTATTGTAGGCTTACCTAATTAGGGCAATAAATTAGTCATTATGGTGGTAGTTGATCATCTTTCCAAGTATGCTCAATTTTGTGATATTCAACACCCATTTACAACATCCACTGTGGCTCAAATTTTCATGGATCAAGTCTTCAAGCTTCATGGCATGCTGCATTCTATTGTTTCTGATCGCGACCCAACTTTCACCAACAATTTTTGGCAAGAACTGTTCAAGCTACAAGAGACCCAATTGCATCTCAACACAACTTATCATCCCCAGACTGATGGCCAAACTGAAGTTGTCAACAAATGTTTGGAAACATATTCGTGGTGTTTTTCATTGGAAAGACAACATCAGTGGGATCAATGGCTACCAATATCTAAATGGTGGTACAAAACTTTGTACAACACTTCATACCATACAACTACCTCATGAGTCCTTTTGAAGCGGTATATGGACAAAATCCACCTTTAGTTCTCTCATATTTTCCAGGTGTCTCGAAGGTCCAGGTGGTTGAACAAACACTTACAGTTTGAGAGGCTATTCTTCGTACCCTCAATGAGAATTTGGTCATGACCCAGAATCGCATGAAGCAACAAGAAGATAAAGGTCACTCTGAACATCATTTTGCAGAAGGGGATCAAGTGTTTCTTCGACTGTAATCTTACAAGCAAAATTCCCTCAAGGCTGACCAATGTCAGAAAATGGCACCCAAATTTTGTGGTCCTTATTTGGTTCTCAAGTGTGTGGGATAGGTGGCCTATCAATTAGCTTTGCACAGTCATTCTAAGATCCATCCTATTTTTCATGTTTCCTGATTAAAGAAGGTGATTGGAACTAAGTGCCAAACCCAAACCACCCTTCCCGAGTTGGATGAAGAAGGATCCATTTGTCTACAGCCAGAAGCATTTTTGGACCAACGTGAGCATCATCTACGTCAACGAACCATCAAGGAAGTGTTATTCCAGTGGAAAGATACAACTCCAATAGATGCTACTTGCGAACCAACTATTCTGCAACAATTTCCCCATATCAATCCTTGA
>SNQJ01S0047143.1:50857-61022 GCA_010110895.2 Picea sitchensis | reverse complement strand
TCAGAAAACAAAACACTTGCAAATAATCAAGTCTTCAAAAACCTATGCTCTGATACCAACTTGATCTAAAAATGAAGAAGACTTGTATTCTTGAAAATATTTACAAGTTAAATTTATGTGTTAAAAGCAAATGGATCAACTTTGCAACACAATTTTTTAATAGGATTTACTCATTCAAGATGCATATAAACAACAGCATAATCAATGAAAAGAAAACACATAACACAGCAAATGATAAAGGAGTTCACCCCTCTCTTGGGTTACATCTCTTGGTCCAGCTTCCAATGGATCATTTGTATTATTTGTTCAAAGTGCTCAAATATTTTCTTTACAATGCTCAAAATGCCAAATAGACTACTCCAATGGCTTCAGAACGTCCAAAAACCCCTAGCTGGGATTTTTCGGCACCTCCTTTGGCCAAAAAATGAAGTAGATAGGCTTCCTGGTAGTCTCCCCTTCAAGCTTGTTGTCTCTGCATCTACAAAACGCACCTCCTCTGGCTCAACCTAGTCCACACGCAATTTAAAGCGTAAAAACTTGGCACTGTGCGCAACCGCACAACTGGTCCAAACTATCGAACCGTTACGCGTCGGCCCTAACTACCAAGGTCCGTGGGAACATGGTTGTCATATGACCGTGCGCTATACAGCAGGGCTTAAGTTTTAACAACCGTTTGATAACCGTAATGTTAAACTTGCGTGCATATATATATTGGTCACATGGCATACCAAACCATGCATATATTTAAATGGTTATAACATGGTTACGGTGGGTCTAACCGTTGTGGCTTCGGTCGCATACAATACAACATATGACCACGGGTCGGGGCTTAGCCCCGGCCCGGTCCACGCCCCCAAATACATTTAAACAAATTTAAATATAATGCAATGTATATACATAACAAGGAACATGTGTGGGTGTGCCGGTTGGGTGGCCTTTCCCAAAGATTTACCCTGCCTGGAGGTCACGGGGTCGACTCCTGCTGAGTGCAAAGGTTTTAACCAACCAACAGGTGACACGTGGCGACCTTTGATTGGGCCACGTGTCGCCATCCCATTCACTGCCAACAAACACGTCACATGCCAACTGTCCAATAATTGTCTACCACATCAGTGTATAACCTACCACATCATCCATATGGCCTGCCATGTCATCGTTCGTACGGACTGTACAGACTGTACAGTCAGCATCCCTTTTTTGCATGTTTTCCATTTTGAACAGAACGTGATATCTCTCGCTCCCGACATCCGTTTGAACCCAAACAAGTTGCGTTGGGTTTGCAATGATGAGGCCTACGCTCTCGTTTGTTTTGAAGTGATTCTGAGCACTTTGAATTTTTGAGCAAAATTTGATCCCCTGATCAGTTCATGTGGTGACTCCATTGAGGAGAGTAACCTCTCTTCTATGATGAGCCTTGAGCTCACTTGATTTTCCCATTAAGGTGTCTTTCAAGATAATGGAACCATGGTTCCATGGTATTTCCATGAGATATATCCTCTTATTGATATTATGAATGCCCTTGGGTATCAAGTCATATTCCTTAGGAGTGGAGAGATAATTGTCCTCAATATGATGGAAACCCTACCTTGATAGTTTCTCATGTGCTACAATTTGTCAACTGTGTCTCTCATTTTAAAGTAATTCATGAATATGTATTAATCAAGTTGTTTATAAGTTATTTTTATCCAAAATAAATATTCCTTCTCAAACATGTTTCTTGTCCCAAGAGAATCACTTCGTTCACAGGTCTCTTCAATATTTTCTTTGACAAGTGGGACATCAAAACTAAAAAGGATGAAATATTCATTAGTTGTCTCACCAAGGGATTGGAAACATCAAAATATAGGTTTCTACTTGGAGAACAGACCCATGAAGAAGGGGAAGACTCCAAGGAAGTGCAGGACCTTGGTGATGATGAGATTTTCCATTTTGATCCTTTGAAGAGAAATCAGATAAAGTGCTCCTCATTGAGAATCAAACCCCTTACAATGAAAAAGTGTGGGAGTAGCATGTCCATGAAGAAATTTTCCAAGAAGAAAAAGAAGAATTCCAACAAAGTGAAACATCTAGAGAACCTAGATGAAGGTCCTACCAATTTGCTCGCACTAGACCTCGTTGAGACATGTCATCAAGTAAACTCCTTTTGTGTCGAGATTTAAGAAAAGTATGGTTTTAGTGATGAGGAATCCATTGTCAGGGAGGACTCCCATGAAATGAAACATGTCAAGGAATGAAATGAGACATCAACATCCTCTCTCCCATTTGATGAAGATGAATTTTTCCAACCTCTCTTTTCTCCTACACATGAAGATGAAGAGGTGATTGGTCCAGATGATGTGGATGATTTCATGGAGGACCTCTATGGAATGGTTGGTCAACACATTGATGATTTCATACAGGTTGGAAAATGTAGATGGGATATGGGTTACTTCATTTTTTATAGAGATCTCATTTTATGATATAGAGGATAGTTCTCATGCAAAGGGAGTTGAATTATCATCTTCAGAGAGTTGGTCTTCATGTGCATATGATTCATATTCTTGTTATCTCGGTGATGATATGGTCATAGATTCATTTCATATGTTTGAGGATGACTTGTCACCATATACTCATGATGACTTCTAGTCATCTCTTGGCAGTTATGATCCATATCCTTTTAAGGGTGTGGTCTTGTCCTATGAAGAGATCCAACCACCTTCATACTTAGATTTTGATGGGCAGCAGGTCATGTCCAGCCCATAGTTTTTCAGAAACTCGCACTACATAATGGAATTATTTTCATTTTGGAGTTTTTTGTAGGGATTTTCAAAAGGAGAGGCAATGATTTTATATCTCTAGACATGAGGTTGTCCCTTACCTCTTATATTCCTCTTTTTGAAACTATGAAGTTTTATTTTGGTCTCTCATTTCCTCTCAGTCCTCAGGAAGAAGTGATGTGAAAAACAAGGAAGAAGATGAGACATCGTCTATATATGGTATCCCTCTTCAAAAATGGATCAAGCAGGCTTGTGTATTTTATGTCCAGTAGGATTTCCTCCTGTTGGCATAGGGGCAGACCCAGGGTTCAACCCTATAACAGAGCACCAACAAAACCTTAAGTATCGGTCGTTTCAGCAACACCTGCGAAGTAGATGAAGTCTCACCCGAGGTAGAGGCAGGGGTGGTTGCAAGACTCAGATATATGCAACCTTAGTTGGGAAACAGATTTTTGATTGTAACACCTTAACAAAGAACTTAGTTACTACAATTCGTTAATATTTAGCCTTAGTTCACAGCGTAGCTAAACCCTGACAACAGATCAACACAGCATTCACAAAAATCCAATAGATTCAAGCACTAATCATACCAATAGAGATCAGATCTAGAATTCATTCACATTATTCAGAGCTAAGATATCATATCAGATTCATCTATCATCTAACATCGCACTAAGCATTGAATCACATGAACAAAAGAACATCCAAAAAGAACAAATCATTCACAACACAAGATATACGTGGTTCACCCCCACCCTGGGGGTGCGTCCACCAACTTGTCGTTCTCTTTATTATCTTCGATCAATCTTATTACATGCACAAAGCCTCAAAATCAACTCTGCAGAGGATAGGAGATCTGTGCACCTTGCTAGATCCTTATTCCTTGAGTTATAGCACAAAGCCTTCCACAATCTCTTACAATCACTTGCAATTAGCTCTGCAAGCCTCACGCAGTATGCACAAAGAAATTACCACTTAGCACTTAGCACTTAGCACACTTGCAACTGACTAGTCACTACTAGTCACTATTCACTACTTCTTACATCGCCTAGACTTCTATTTATACATTAAAAAATAGGCCTAAGCATGGGTAAACCCATGGGCCAACATCCCCATATCCATTACATAATCCCAAAACATAAAAAGGCCCTAAAATGGGGCCAATATCCTGCGATCTCCGCTTTGTCTTCCGCTCCTCCTTTGACAGCCTATCGAAGTCCCAAAAATAGGTCAAACATGACCAAGGATTCTCAAAACTTGGTCAAGGGCCAACAGACCCCTAACACTCACATGTGATTCATCCCAAGTCACTATGATCTGGGTAATTCTACCTCAAAAGCCTCAAGCTTGGCTCAATCTTCTTCAACTTGTTGTTGTGTCATGGCCTCTTGCTCAACGAACTCTTGGATAACAGCTTCATTGACAGGTCCCTCTAAGCGTTGTTCAGTTGCAATGAAGACTTGCTCCAGTTCTGCTCCTCGACCTTCGATCTCTTAGAACAGTTGGCAAGCCTCATCATGTATAGGTTGGAGCCTCTGGGTCACTTCCATGACTCTTCTCTAAATGGTGTGGACATTTTGTTGAGCAGTGCATTGCTCTTGGGATCGCTTCATCCTTTCAACAGTTGATAGGGGCTTAAACTGCGTCTGTATTGTATCTGCTTGTTGCTTCACCTCCTGGAGCTATAAATCCAGTGCCTTGAGTTATGGATTCTCAGTGAGTCACTCATAAGTTTGGGCACTATGATCACTTATTTGTTTACATTCCATGGCAAGGGCCTTTATTCTCTCAACTGCGTTTCAAGCAGTTGCATCTCTTTGATCCCTCACATCCTGCGGGGTGTCGGGAACTATGCGGAGCTCTAAGTTTGCTATTCTTTGTTGTAGATGTTGGATAGCTTATGTGAGCTTCTCTACTTGATTCTCGACTCAGTCTTCTTCCTTTGTCTCTAATCCTGTCATAGAGAGAAGTTCTCTATTGACTTCTTCCTTCACTTCAAGTTGTTCTGCGACCAATTGTTCTTTTTCTTGTTGAATATTTTCTTTCTCCTATTCAAACTTTGTCTGGAGAGAAACCTTCTCCTACTCCACAACTCGGCGTTGTTCTATGACTACTTCTTGCACTTGCTTCAAGGCTTGGGTGGCTTGTTATGTTTCTTCCTTTGCATGACGAAGGCGAGCTTCGGTCGCATCAGCTAGTCGGTGAAGTTGGGTTGGCTCTCATCTCCCAACTCTGGTTCTTCCGACGGCAGGGGTGCAGTGGACACTGCGCAACTGGATTGAAGGGCCTATTGTACCCCTCGAAGCTCAACCTCGATTTTTTCATACATATCCTCCTACTTGGCTTCATGTTTCTTCAATATTTCATACAAGGCGTCATTTACTGCTACAATGATGAAGTCAAAGTCATCAACAGTGAGCACAGTCAGCATCTTGGTCAAGGTGGCTCTGTATTTATTTCAGGAAGAGGGTTTCGGGGGAGAAACCTTCCTCTTATTCAAGGGATCAGCTTCATCTCTAGGAGGTTTTACTTCACCTTGCTTCTTCTCATCTTATTTTCCATTTGTCTCTTCTACTTCGTCATCACCCCCTCGGCCAGGTGATACTGAAGCAGTTTTTTCTGATGCGCTGCTTAAGTCTTGGACTTTTGTGGTCTTCTTCCTTTTGTTGGTTTTGGGTGTGTCATGTTCTTTGTGAGTGGCCTCTAAGCTATCAAGTTTGGGGTCAGACATCTCTACAGGATTAGCGGGGATAAGGAGGTTTTCTAACCAGTCCTTAGTTATCTCCTCGATGTCCTCTTCTGTGATATTATAGTATGACTGAAGCTCCTCCTTATGCTCATCTGCTCGCGTAGTGTTATATATGCAGTTTTGATCTACGTGGAACTTCATGAGGGTTCAAAACCACTGTAGGGTGTTTGTCTTCATGTGAGGTTCAGCTTCGATAGCCCTATTCAGTTGGAGATCATATGTGTGAAATACTGCGTTCGACTTCCATTGTTTTCCCATATCACTCAAGTACCAGAGCATGGTGAACTTCGTAGAAAGCGGATCGAATGGCTCAATGTCCAGGAAGGTCACACCTTCTGGCATCTCCCAAGAAATAAATGCGGTGAGGATTAAGAGCCAACTAAAGTGGAACCAGTAGCCCTGATCATGTGCTTCACAGTAGTCTAATTCTAGTTGATTAACTAGGTACTTTTCCCAGTTCATATGTAGGCCTTCCACACATTTCCTTGTGAGGTCAACGACAAACCCTGTGACATGCATGGGTTTGTTCTTCCTTACTATCTTTCCTGCAATTAATTGGCATGTTAGGCATAATGCACCATTTTGTATGGAAGCTAACTTGTAGCCTCGCGTCTCCTTCTCAACATCGTCATAGGTATCCTTGATATTCTGTGCTAATGCGCGATCTGTGGATTTCCCTGGATAGAAGTCCTCTGGGTCAGGTCCTTACATACTTAATCCGGTGATCCTATGGATCAGCATCAGATCAACTTTTATACGTCAGTCTATCCATAAGTAGCTGATGTGGTAACATGAGAGCAGGAGCTTAACACAGACGTTAACTTCCTGGTGCCTTCCAAAGTGTGGGGTTATCATTACATTCAATAGGGTGGACTACGCGAGGTTCATCGTCGACGGCTGGGGGATTATTTTCGAGTTATTCCCCTTCATCTTGTTCAAGTATTTATATGGGGAGAGCATACTATGGTTCTTGCGGTCTCCTAGGTTGAAGTTATTGAACTTCAATGTTACGATCTTGTCCTGCTATGCTCTAACTATGTGTATCCCCTTCGGGAGGTACGTAGTAACCATGGTGTAATCAAAATCTCTCGGCACACTATCACGACTCACCACGCCGGCTATAGGCGGGATGTAGTCAGGTAAGATCGTTGGGATTAGCTTCGGATTTTCTAGGTAATCTTTGTGCTTGGTTCTCTTTTCTATGACGACTCGGGATGTTCTGGATCCACGAGCAGTCAACAGAGAGGCTTGCACTCCTCTCGTCGATGAAACTTGTACACCCACATACATTACCCTTTCATACATTACTCTTTGATTCATGAGTTTGATGAGTACCTCCTTCACAGACTCTTCGACTGCACTAAGTTCTTTGGACATACACGCTCGTGGTTGAATATCTCGGGTTTGAAGAGTAACTACTCAATGCAATGGTATGGATGGTGATAGCTCGATGATCATTGTGTGAAATCAACTGATCTACGGGCTTAGATAATCACGGTTGGAAAAAGTGTTATCAGTGCAAGGCTTGACGGAATAAGTAGATAACTAGGCAATGGATCTCTCCAACGGTTGAGAATCCTTCATTAATTTAGTTATGTCTGTTACGACACGGTACCAACGGTCTGATGGCAAGATTTATGACCATAAATTTTTTTCTACCCATTTGAGGCATCCGTCTAACGGTTATACTGTTTCCAAAGGCTATATTGCTTCGCCATGGTGAAGTGCCATGTGGCATTGTTCTACTATCTTGACAAAGTTCCAGTTTTGAAATTTTTCCTTCTGCGAAGTTCCCTCTGGAACCTTCTGTAAAATTTTTATCTTTGATCTCTTCTTACTTAGTTTTCTAGCCTTCTTTTCAGTGAGCTTCATCTTGGTATTCCTCTTTCCATTCTGATTCTTATCTCCTCTTGGCATAGTAACTTCGTGTTGTTGAGATTCTTTCCTAGGATTCAAGGGAAATACTTCTTCTCTATCTAGGGTAGGTGCTTCAGTCTTCTGTGAGTTTTCTTGTGTTCTTTCAACTTTGACATCCAAGTTGTTGGTTCTAAATAGCTTCAATATGTTCTCTTGTTCTTCAATCAAGTGTGCGATCCTCCTAGTTATGAAATCTTTCAACTCTTGCTTCACTGCTCTAAGACTTCTTCTTCTTTCCTTCTGGCATGATCCCTTTCAATCCAAGGTTTTCCTAGTAATATAGCAAATGGTGCGTTGTTCTCAATAAATTTAAAAACCTTAAAATATTCCTCTGTCGAAGTTCCATTTCGCACTCTTAGATATCTAGGTGAGCTTTCCACGTAGGTTTATCATCTTTCCTCTAAATAATACTATTCCTCCCAATGAAGGAATCATATAAGGATTTCCTAAAGTTTCCCAAGTTATTTCTATCATGATATTCACCTGTGTTTCCTCATTCGGAACACAGTCAATGTCGAAGTCTCATATTCTTGCTTCTATGCACTCTCTTTCTTTGAAGATCTCTGATAAGTTGATATTTCAGTGGTCATTCAGGGTTTCTTTCATTTGTAGCAATACACCCTCTAATTCTTTTTGGGGTTCTGCCATGGTCTTAGTGTCTTGACCTTTCTCATGGTCTTCTTGTCTCATATTCATTCTTTCAAGTTTAGAAATCATTCTAGGGAAATCTAAAGATTCATGGTCCATAGTTTTACAACAAATACAACTAGGTATTATATCAAGACATTTCTTAGCAAGATGTCTCAGTCTTCTGCAACTGTAACACAGTATTAATATTCTCTTCCTCTTAAATGATTCCCAACCTTTTCTATAGCTAACCTACAAAACAATATTTCAAGGGTCCTGCATCCATTTGTTAGTCCAAACATTTTATCTATACATAGGAATAACATATATTTCACTATTCTTATCAGATCTACTCATATCAAATCTTCTTTCTTCTAGATGTGCCCTAGTTTTTAGGCTAGGAAAAAATTTATCAAACATACCTAGATCCATATTCTTGAAACATAAGTTTCCACTTATCTTACTTTTCTTAGAGCACGAAGCTTCCAGATCTAAAAAATTTCAATATTCTTACCTCTTTCAGAGCACAAAGTGTTCAGATATTACCTTTTTTTCTTCAGATTGGACTTCTCTTCTTAGCACAGAGATTCACAATCTAAGTATAGTACTGCACACAAGGGAAACAGATCTATGCACAGAGATTTCACAGTTTCATGTCAGATCTTCGCACAGATCTTCTTCTTCCTCAGTTCCTAGCAATCATAGTTTCAGGTCTCGGCAACGGAACCATTTGTTGGCACAGGGGAATACCCAGGGTTCAATGCTACAACAGTGCACCAAAAAAACCCTAACTATCATCCCTTTAGGAAACACCTGCGAAGCAGATGAAGTCTCACCTGAGGTAGAGACAGGGGTGGTTGCAGGACTCAAATGTCTACAACCTTAGCTGGGACACAGATCTATGATTGTAACACCTTAACAGAGCACTTAGTTATTACAGTTTGTTAATATTCAGCCTTATTTCATAGTGCAGCTAAACCTTGACAACAAATCAGGGGAACATTCACACAAATCCAATAGATTCAAGCACTAAGCATACCAATAGATATAAGATCTAACATTCATTCACATTATTCAGCACTAAGCTATCATATCAGATTCATCTATCATCTAACATCGCACTAAGCATTGAATCACATGAACAAAAGAACATCCAACAAGCACAAATAATTCACAACACGGGATATATGTGGTTCACCCCCACCCTGGGGCTACGTCCACCAACTCGTCGTCCTATTTATTATCTTCGATCAATCTTCTTACATGCACAAAGCCTCAAAATCAACTCCGTAGAGGATAGGAGATCTGCGCACCTTGCTAGATCCTCCTTCCTTGAGTTATAGCACAACACCTTCCACAGTCTCTTACAATCACTTGCACTTAGCTATGCAAGCCTCACACAGTATGCACAAAGCAATTACCACTTAGCACTTAGCACACTTGCAACTGACTAGTCACTACTAGTCACTATTCACTACTTCTTACATCGCCTAGACTTCTATTTATACATTACAAAATAGGCCTAAGCATGGGTAAACCCATGGGAGTACGTCCCCACACCCATTACATAAGCCCAAAACCCAAAAAGGCCCTAAAAAGGGGTCGATATCCCACGATCTTTGCTTCGTCTTGCACTACGCCTTCGACAACCTGTTGAAGTCCCAAAAATAGGTCAAACATGACCAAGGATCCTCAAAACTTGGTCAAGGGACAACACCTCCCTCTCACCCATCTCCATGATTTCCATTTCATGATTGATTATATGTTTATGTGTTCCCATTATTATTTTTTTATTAACTTATATTTGTTGTATTGCATGATTAACCATGAGGGGAGATACCTTGATGAAATGATGAACATGTAGTTGCATTAGTTGTACAACTTCACCTGACATTTCAGGACCGGACCTTCAGGGCCCCAGGTAAGTAGGTAGGTCATCTTGCTTTCTTGCATTTGCATCTTTATTTCTCATGGTATTTTAGTTGCATCTCATTGATTTTTTCATTGTGCTCTACTTGAATAATTGTTTTACATCATTTGTTTCCATCATATACATGTTAGTTTAGAAATTTTTGAAAAATTTGCAAAATTTTCTTTTCTAGGATTAGTTGTCAAT
>SNQJ01S0047143.1:28737-50837 GCA_010110895.2 Picea sitchensis | reverse complement strand
TATTATATGAACAAAGGATGATCATGCCATCCTAGATGACCAAACATGTTTTTTTTTTAGGGGTGTGTAGAAATAGGTCTTACTAGGAGATGTTGCACTTCTCATGCACTCTGTGGCAAGAAAACGTCCCCAAGTAGGAGCCACATGTTACCCCCCATTTCTAGGGGTAACTAAGGAGATGATGTCTCTAGGCCCTCATGTTGAAAACATGGAATACCAAGAGACAGACCAGTAGAAATAGCCCCTCACCACCATGATATTGATGGTTGCACCAGTCACCATACCATCTTGGCTCACATAGGAAAACAAGTCTTGCTCCATGAGGTAACGAGTCTGGTATTATGGTAAGTGTCATTTTAATAAATTAAGCATTTGAAAATGTTGCAAGGGGTCCTTTCTTGATTTTGGAAACGTTTGCTTGGAAATTATGCTCTTTTCCTTATTTCACCTTAGTGGTTGACATTGTTTTTTGTTAGGGACCTAAACCCCTAACTTCTCATATAGGTAGAATAACATATTTCCATGTAATAAAGGTCGATATTAGTGAATAAGGCCTATTTAATAAATATGAACAAGTCAATGTAAGAAGACCTAATAGAAGTTTTTGTTTCTAGAAAGATCTTCCTCTAGAATGTTCTTTAGAAGATAGAATTATTATAAATAAGAGTAGAAGGTATGAGAGGGNTAGTGAATAAGGCCTATTTAATAAATATGAACAAGTCAATGTAAGAAGACCTAATAGAAGTTTTTGTTTCTAGAAAGATCTTCCTCTAGAATGTTCTTTAGAAGATAGAATTATTATAAATAAGAGTAGAAGGTATGAGAGGGATTTGTCTTGAGAATTATTTTAATAGAGCTCTGCTCTGCTAGAGGTTTCCCCCTTGAAGAGGAAAGTGAACATTGTTTCCTATCAATAAAGGTATTATTTTGGTCTAGTGGTTCCATATATTATGTTGTTTCGCAGCTATATTTTTGTTCTATGTTGTTATCCCACTGGTATTCACTGCAATATTTTTGTTTTATGTTATTATAATAGATATGGTGCCTAACAAGTGGTATCAGAGCACTTTCCTTGGCAAGATGTGTTGGTTAATTTTTTTCCAGGGTAGAGACATGTTTTGTCGTCTTTAAGATACAGATATCTATCATTCAGTGCATAAATCCGTAGTTGGGGAAGCATACATAGGAAATAAAAGAGATACTTAAGCTCACATTGTTGGACACCCTTGTAACCCTTGTTGGTACCCCTTTGAGTGGAAGTGCATCAGACAACACCTATATATTGAATTGTGCTTACACGTACCTCTGGTATATCGAGAGACCCCCTATCTATCATGAAAATATCCATAGATCAACCAATCAACCGCATGAATGTTATGTTCCATCAAGAACAGCACTCGGCAAGATACTCTCTAGTACCCGGGTAGTCGAGTAGTACAGATAAGGGTACGGTCTAGCCTCCTTAGTGCCCTAATATATTGGGTCAAGTACTAATGTTGGACCCTACACGTATATCAGAGAGTTATGGAATAGGGAAAACCCTTGTTTGTAGGCACCCTGAAAACCCTAACCCTTGGGAAGGAAACCAAATAGAAAAGGAACAGAGAAGGTCTATTTATGTGCAACCTTTCCTCCGGCATTCGGGTTGCAAAAATTACAAACAGAAAAGGAGCAGAGAATATCTATTTCCCTGCAACCTTTCCTCTCGCATTCGGGTTGTGAAAATTACTATACATTTATTTCATTTTTTTTGTTAAGAATTTGGGCATTTTGATACTACGATATTATTTAGACTTGCATCAAACCCTAGCGAAGTAAAAAGGAAAAGGAAAAAAGGAGAAAAAAAAATATGGGACATGCATGTACCCTTATTTGAGACATATCTCATTGGATTCCCCTTTTCTCCTGGATCGTTGTGACACCTATCATTTTTAACTCTTTTTTACTTCCCTGGACCCTTATTTTAGACCTATCTCGTTGGATTCCCCTTTTTTCCCTAATTGTTGTGATACCTATCATTTTTAACTTTTTTACCTTCCTACACCCTTATTTGACACCTATCTCATTGCATTCCTATTTTCACATTGAACACACTAATATACATCATTTTTTACTATTTTTCCATGGTCCCACTTCCCCTCTTTTGTTCCCCTCCTTCACCCATGGCCACCACTCGCAACCAAGAATTCCTTCACTTGCAAGATGAATCCAAACAACATAAGGTATATATCCAAATAATGACCTCTGAAATTGCTTCCAATAATTCTTGCTTGGACATCTTCGAGGCCGAAGTTACAAGCGAATTGGTAGAGGTTAAGGGTGAATTTTCCTCCCTCACCTAGTGGTTGAAATAGTCCCTTGGATTTCCCTCCATTGAACAACCTTACCACTCTGAAGGTGAGAAATCTTCCCATAATATGGCCCTTCATTCCAATTCCCTTCCTCATGACCCCTGCCTACCCCAAGTTGAAGTGAACAAATTTGACGGATCCAATCCCACTGGTTGGGTCACTCAAATGGAACATTATTTCTCTTTACATGGAATTATTGATGATATGGCCAAAATTCGTAATGGTGTCCTCTATTTGGATCCAAAATGTTGGAAATGGTGGAAATGGTTTAGAAATACATGTCAGGGGTATGTTGCTTGGACTCAGTTTGTCGCAAAGTTGTATGACCGCTTTGACATTGGCACCCACTATCTTGGTCGTTTGACCAAGTTGAAGTAATCTAGCACAATGGAATACTTTATATCTTCCTTTGAATACTTGGCTTTCATAACAGAGGGCATGTTTGATGCCTTCTTCAGGGAATGTTTTATCAGTGGCCTCAAAGAGGAAATTAGATCCCAAGTCCTCATGGTTCACCCTCACACTTGGTTGGAAGCTACTCAACATGCTAAGGAATCCCAACAAATTGTCTCTACTCAGACCTGCAAACCTTCATTTTTTCCTCGCACTCGACCTACTAACCTTTCCCCTCCTCCCACTCCCCTCAAGATCCAAAAATTAACTCGGGTTGAAATGGTGGAATGCCAACTCGAGGGCCTTTGTTATAATTGTGATGACAAATATTTTTCAGGGCACAAGTGTAAGGAACAAAAGTTGTTTATGGCCATCTCTGACTATTTTTCTGAAGAAGATATTGAGACCCCCATATGGCAGAGTTACTTGAGACAACTGATATTACTCCACCCTCTAACCAACCAGAAGTAGAATTGGTCATTTCATTGAATGCTCTCACTGGATTCTCTACTCCTCAAACCCTTAATCTCATTGGCTACATTAAGAATTGAAAGGTCATCATCTTAATTGACAATGGAAGCACTCATAATTTTATTCGACATCATATTTCCCAAGAAACCCATTGTTATATACATGTAGTCAATAACTTTGAAATCATGATTTCAAATGGTGGTTCCATGAAATGTGGGGGGTGTTGTGAAAATGTGTGTCTCCAAATTTGGAAGTACCACCTGAAATCTCATATGTTTTCTATTGACATGGGTGGTTTTGATATTGTGCTCAGTGTGTAATAGTTATGCACTCTTGGTCCCATCCTCATGGATTTTAAGGAATTAACCATGCAATTCCAACAAGCGGGACAACAATATAAATTATAAGGAATCACAACAAGATCCTATGATATCATCAGTTCCCATTGAATGGAAAATCTCCTCAAAAAAGGTCATTCCGACATTATTTCCCAGCTCCATTATATTCAAGAAATTTAGACACATGTGGTGCATCTTTACCTCCAATGTATCATCTCCAAACACCAAGCTATTTTTTCCAATCCCTAGGGACTTCCTCCTTCTCGTGGTGTTCATGATCATTCCATTCTTCTCATCCTCGGTAGTCTTCCTGCCAATTTTCACCCTTATCGCCATCCCTTTTCTCAAATGAATGAAATTGAGAAAATTGTTCAAGAATTGCTAGCCACAGGTGTTATCCACCCTAGTAACATTCCCTATTCTTCCTGAAATATTCTTGATACAATATATTATGCAAAATACAAAATATCTAGCAAACAGAATAATAAGGATGTATCCAGAAAAGTATCAGAAGAACATCATAATAACACCAGAATAATCACCAGGAAGAGAAACTTTATTATGATAGCAATGTTCACTTGCCTCTTCGAGGAGGAAACCTCTAGCAGATAAGAGCTCTATTACGATAATATCCAAGACAAAACTTCCCATACCCTAGACTCTTTTTTATACTAAATATATCTATCATAAGAAAAATCTAGAGGAATATTTTCTAGAAGCGGAAGCTTCTATTAGGTCTTATTACATTTGACTTATTATTCCTTATTTCTAGGCCTTATTAATATTGGTCTTTATGACATGCAAAATATATTATTCTACCTACATGAGGAGTTAAAGAGGTTAGGTCCCTAACATGCCCCCCCCCTCCCCCTTAAAAACAAAGTCTTGTCCTCGAGGCTTGTGTTACACATTATTTTCATCATTCCTATGACCGCTAATGATGTAAACCTATATGTTTCCTTTAGAGGGGTCAGTGGCCTGAGTTCCTAAAGAGAGAAGGGAGAAGAAATTTTCCTGAGAAAAGAAGTTGTATTTTCATTTATGAAAACCCTATTAAAGAGGAAGTTTGCAGGTTGCTATATAGGCAGGGTGAGAGAATGCCTAATT
The DNA here is from genome assembly GCA_010110895.2 of Picea sitchensis. NCBI lineage: Eukaryota > Viridiplantae > Streptophyta > Pinopsida > Pinales > Pinaceae > Picea > Picea sitchensis. Next base: position 46,177 of record SNQJ01S0047143.1, on the reverse strand, counting down.
CTCGCAGGTTGCACCATAGCTGGGTTGCGAGATGTTTGTAGGTTTCTCTATAGGCAGGGTGCGAGAATGCTTACACGTGGAAAAAATAGGCGTTTTCTCGAATCTTCTAGAAGGAGAAACTTCCATGGTGAGGTGGCATCCTATTAGTCCGATAATAGCTTGAGATGAGGAAATTGTTGCAGAATGTTCGTTGGCTCCCAAGTGGCATCTTCTAGAGTTATATATTTCCATTGTACTAACAATTCCTTGATGGTGTGGTTACGGAGACAACACTCATGTTGATCTAAAATAGCTTGGGGTTGCAACCAGATGGAGTCTTCTTCATCCAACTCAGGAAAACTGGTTTGAGTTTGTCACTTAGTTCCAATCACCTTCTTTAAGCATGAGACATGAAAGACAGGATGGATCTTAGAATGACTTGGCAAAGATAACTGGTAGGTGACATGTCCCACACGTTTGAGAACTGTGTATGGACCATAAAATTTAGGTGCAATTTTTTGGCAATGGTCAGCCTTGAGTGAAGTTTTCATATAAGGTTTCAATCGAAGAAACACCTAGTCCCCTTCAAAAAATTGACATTCAAAACGACGTTGATCAGCTTGTTGCTTCATGTGATTATGAGCTATGACCAAATTCTCATTGAGGGAACAGTGAATAGCTTCTCAAACTGTAAGAGTGTGGTCAACCTCCTGAACCTTAGAGACTCCTGGCATGTATGAGAGAACATAGGGTGGATTGTTTCCATATACTGCTTCAGAAGGAGTCATGCGAGTAGTTGTATGGTAAGATGTGGTGTACCACCACTCAGCTAGTGGAAACCATTGTGCCCATTGAGTTTACCTTTTATATGAAAAACACTGCAAATATGTTTCCAAACACTTATTGACCACTTCATTTTGGCCATCATTCTAAGGATGATAAGTTGTGTTGTCCATCCATGTTAAGGGTTGGTGTGGCTTAGGCCGGGTGCGATCCCTGGGTGATTTTGATGGCTTATATGCCCCTGAGTCACGATTTCTTAGTCACAGGTTAGTCCCACATGTCACAAACAAACTAACAAACAAAGAAAAAAAAAAAGTGGAATCTTTGTCAGAGACAATAGAGTGAGGCATGCCATGAAGCTTGAAAATGTTATACACGAAAATTTGAGCCACTGTGGTTGTTTTGAATGGGTATTGAAGATCATAGAAATGAGCATATCTTGAAATATTATCAACTACCACCATGATGAATTACTTGTTACCCAATTTAGGTAGGCCAAAAATGAAATCCATAGAGATAACCCTCCAAATAGCGGGTGGAATCGGGAGTGGTTGTAGCATGTCAGGAGCTTTGATTGTTTCTCATTTTTTGCATTGACATACATCACATTCTTCCATGAAGGTGTGAGCATCATGTTTCATTCCCTCCCAAAAAAAGAAGTGTTTGACTCAGTCATAGGTTTTGGTAAACCCTGAGTGCCCAATTGTGGGTGAAGCATGTAGCACAGAAAGCACTGTCGATTTAATTTGTGAATGTTTACTTAAATATAGATGGACTTTGTAGCGCAACTCATCATTGTTCCAAGAGTACCCCAGGGAGACTGGAGAATTTTCTTGCAATTAGTGGATCAAACGTGAACTTGTGGGACCCTTCATCTTCATACTTTCAGGAAAGAGCATCAGCAACCACATTGTCTTTTCCTTTATTGTAAAGGATCTCATAATAATATCCAAATATTTTATTCACCTATTTATGTTTCTCTAAGGATGAAAGATGTTGCTCCAAAAAATACTTAAGGCTATGATATATGTCTTAATTTGGAAGTGTTTCCCCAATAGATAAGGGCGCCAAAGATCCATTGCATGCAAGATAGCCAACATTTTATTTTCATAAATGGATTGGCCCAAATGGCGCTCTGAAAAAATTTTGTTGGTGAAGGCCAAAGGTCGACCATCTTGCATAAGGATTGCACCAATTCCTCTCCCTGGAGCATCACATTCTAGGAAAAAGGTATTTGTGAAGTCGTTAAGGGCCAAGATAGGAGTGGTGCGCATAGCCTCCTTCAATGTATGGAAGGATTGATCAATTGTTGAAGTTCAAGTGAAATAATTATTTTTAAGGAGAGTCGTGAGAGGTTCTGCATTTTTTCCATAATTCTTGAAAAACTTGCTACAATAACTTGTTAAACCCAGAAAACCATGCAATCTTTTGAGAGTCTTAGGTCAAGGCCAATCTTGCATTGCTTCAGTTTTCTTTGGATCTACCTGGACACCATATTTTCCAACAATATGACCCAAACACTCCACTTCTGAGGCTCCAAAAGAACATTTATATTGTTTGAGGACACATTGGTGTTGAGAGAGTAGATGAAGAACTTTATCCACATGAGAAATATGGGCGGTTCATGTTTTACTATAGATGAGAATATCATCAAAGAAAACTAAGAAAAAATGATGGAGAAAAGGACGTAAGACATTATTCATGAGGCTTTCGAAGGTGGATGGAGCATTACATAAGCCAAATGGCATGACCAAGAACTCATAGTGGCCCTCATGAGTTTGAAAGGAAATATTAGGAATTTCATCCTCTTTCATATGTATCTGGTTATAACCAGAATGAAGATCAAGTTTAGTCAAATATTGGGCACCACTTAATTCATCCAAGAGATCATCAATGAAAAGAATGGGAAACTTGTCTTTGATGGTCAGTTTGTTGATGGCTTGAAAGTTAGGACACATGCGCCAAGAGCCTTCTTTCTTAAGGACAATGACCACGGGATAAGAATAGGCGCTAGTACTAGGACGTATAACACCCGCGGCAAGAAATTCTTGGACAATTTTATCAATTTCATTTTTTTTTCCAAAGGGATGGAGGTAGGGACGAACATTGGGAGGAAGGATTCCAGGGACGAGAGGAATGGAATGATCATGAACACAAAGGAAAAGGAGAAGTCGTTTGGGAGTAGAAAAAAAAAATTGATGTTTTGAGAGGATGGATTGGAGGTCGAGGTGTACAAATGGTATCTCAGTGGCTTGAATGGAATGGAGTTGTGAAATAATGAATGAATGATTTTTTTTAGGAGGATTTCCATGCAATGAGAATTGATGATCTCAGGGGAGATGGTTTTGATGCCTTATAACTTATATTGTTGTCCCTCCTAGGTGAATTTCATGGTTAATTCCTTCAAATCCATGAGGATGGTATCCAGAGTTCTCAACCATTCTGCACCTAGCACAATGTCACAACCACCCATGTCGATAGCGAAAATATGAGATTTCAAGTTGTATTGGCCAATTTGGAGATGCACATTTTCAAAACACCCCCCACATTTCATGGAACCTCCATTGGAAATCATGATTTGAAAGTTATTGATGGAACGAATATAACAATTAGTTTCTTTGGAAATGTGGCATTGAATAAAATTATGGGTGTTTCCACTGTCAATGAGGATGATGACTTTTTTATGCTTAATGTAGCCAATTAACTTGAGTGTTTGGGGAGCCGAGAATCTAGTGAGAGCATTCGGGAAAATGACTGGTTCAACTTCTGGAGGGACCATTAGTGGGGCCAAATCAGTTGGGTCATGGGACTCGGCCACAGGAGGAGCCTCAACCTCTTCTTCAAAAACATCTTCATATATGGCCATAAAGATATTTTGTTCCTTACACTTGTGCCCAGGGAAATATTTTTCATCACAATTATAACAAAGGCCCTTGAGTTGGTGTTCATCCATTTCGGCCCTATTCAATTTTTAGATCTTCAGTGGACATAAGGAGGAGTGGGAGTGAGAGGTTTAGGGTGGGGAATAAAATAGGGTTTCCTGCTTTGAGAAGAGACAACTTGTTGTGCTTCCTTATCTCATTTAGTATCTTCCACCCAACTCTGGGGGCAAGCCATGAGGACGTGGGCACAAATATCATCCGTGATTCAATTGATAAAGCATTCTTATAAATATGCATCAGACAAGTGATCAAAATCCAAGTGATTTTTGGCCCTTGACCAAGTTGTGAGGATCCTTGGTCATGTTTGACCTACTTTTGGGACTTCGACAGGTTGTCGAAGGCGGAGCACAAGTTGAAGCAGAGATCACAGGATTTCAGCCCCTTTTTAGGGATTTTTGGGTTTTGGTCTTATGTAACGGGTATGGGGATGTTGTCCCATGGGTTTACCCATGTTTAGGCCCTTTTTGTAATGTATAAATAGGAATCTAGGCGATGTAGAAAGTAGTTTGATCTATGTGATCGAAGAGAGGCTAGATATTGTGCTAAGTGCAACTTGTAAGTGCTCTGTGCATGCTATGTTAAGAACTTGCAGATCTAAGTGCAAGTGATTGTAAGAGATTGTGAAGAGGCTTTGTGTTGTAACTCAGGGAAGGAGGATCTAGTGGAGTGCGCGTAGATCCCCTGTCCTATGTGGAGTAAGATATCATTACTCTGTGCATATAGAAGATTGACAGAAAGAAATAAAGAAGAAGAGTTAGTGGACATATCCCTAGGGTGGGGGTGAACCACGTATACCCAGTGTTGTTGTTTCTTAGTGCTTTATGGTTGTTCTCGTGTTTATGTGGTTAAATGCTTAGTGCACTGATGTATTCTTAGAAGAATCTAATATGGTAGCTTAGTGTTGAATAATGTGAATGAATGCTAGATATGATCTATGTTGGTATGATTAGTGCTTGAATCTATTGGATCTGTGTGAATACTACATTGATATATTTTTAGGGTTTAGTTGAATTGTAAACTAAGACTGAATATTAATGAACTATAACTGCTAAGTGCTCTGTTAAGGTGTTACAATCATAGATCTATGTCCCAGCTAAGGTTGAAAACATCTGAGTCCTGCAACCACCCCTGCCTCTACCTCGGGTGAGACTTCATATGCTTCGCAAGTGTTGTCAAAAGGGCCATTAGTTAGGATTTTGTTGGTGCATTGTTGTAAGTGTTGAACCCTGGGTCTGCCCCTATGACAATAAATGGTTCTATTGTCGGGACCTGAAACTCTAATTGCTAGGAACTACAGAAAAGAGAAATCTCCATGTGTAGATATGTTTCGCTAGTGCGCAGTATTCTACTTGACCTATGAAGCTATGTGCCAAGAAGAAAAATTTAGATCTAAAGAAAAGAGGTAAGACCTAAAAGCTTTGTGCTCTGATAAAGGTAAGAACAGTGAAAGTTTTTTATTAAAAAGGTCAGATAAGTGGAAATGTTTTGTTTCAAAGGTATGGATCTAGGTATGTTTGATAAATTTTGTCCTAGCTTGAAAAGTAGGGCACAGCTAAATGAAATAAGGTTTGATATGAGTAGATCTGACAAAAACAATGAAAAATATGTTATTCTTTTGCATAGAAAGAATGTTTGGACTAACAAATGGATGCAGGACCCTAGAAACAATTTTTTGCAGGTTATCTACTATGATCCTAGTGTGCAGTACAAGAAAGGTTGGGGATCATTTCAAAGAAAAAGAAGATTAACCCTTTGTTACAGTTGCGTAAGACCGGGGCATCTTGCTAAGGAATGCCCTGGTATAAGACCTAATTGTCTTTGTTGTAAATCTATGGATCATGAAGTTTTAGATTTCCCTAGAATGATTGCTAAGCTTGAAAGAATGAATATGAGACAAGAAAACCCTAAGGTAGATCAAAAAACTGAGACCATGGAAAAACCCCAGAAAAAATCAGAGAATGTCTTGCTACAAATGAAAGAAACCCTAAACGACCAAAAGAATATCAACTTATCAGAGATCTTCAAAGGACAAGAATGCATAGAAGCAAGAATAGGATACTTGACATTGACTGTGTCCTGGATGAAGAAACATAGGTAAATATCATGATAGAAAGAACTTGGGAAACTTTAGGAAATCCTGCTATGATTCATTCATTGGGAGGAATAGGACTATTTATAGGAAATTTGATAACCCTGTGTGGAAGACTCACCCAGATATCTATGAGTGATCATGGAACTTTGACAGAGGAATATTTTGAGGTTGTTAAATTTGTTGAGAACAACACCCCATTTTCTATATTACTAGGAAAACCTTGGATTGAAAAGGATCAGGCCAGAAGAAAAGAAGAGGAAGTCTTAGAGAAGAAGAAGCAATAATTAAAATATTTCATGACTAGGAGGATAGCACACTTGATTGAAGAAAAGGAGAATAGATAGAAGCTACTTAGAACCAGACGCTCGGATGTCGAAGTTGAAAGAACAAAAGTAGACTCACAGACGAGTAGAACACCTAACGCAGATAGAGAAGAAGTATTACTCTCTAACCCTATGAAAGAATCTAAATGGCGTGAAGTTACTATGCCAAAAGGAGATAAGAATCAAAATGGAAATACCGAGACAAAGATCACCAGGAAGAAGGCTAGGAAGCTCAGTAAGAAGAGAGAAAATATAGAAAAGTTACAGAAGGTTTCGGAGGGGACTTCGCAGAAGGAAGGTTTGTAAGATTGGAGCTTCATTGGGATATCATAACAGCACAACATGGCACTTCGCCATGGCGAAGCAATATAGTCACTGGAAGCATTATAACCATTAGACCGATGCCCCAAATGGTTAGAATAGTAGTATTGGCTTGAAGACTCGCCATCGAACCATTGGGATTGTGCCGCAATGGACAGAACTGCATTGATCAAGGCTTCTCATCCATTGGAGATATTTGTTACATCGTGTCTACTTAGTCTTTCGACTGTTGCACCGAGAACACTTTTGTGAATTTTATCCATGCCAAATCATTGCTACCGCATTGTGTTTATTGAGATCGACCCATGTTCCATTGCATTGCGCACTCATTCATGTACCCAAGTTATCTAATCTAAGCGTGTATGTTGGATGAGCTCCACGCCACAGAGAAAGTCATCGAATAAGTTCTCATCGATCTCATGGTCGAAAAATTAATGTCCGCAGGTATTCAAGCGTCATCAACGAGAGGAGTGCAAGCCTCTTTGTCAAATTCTCACAGATCCAGACCATCCTGACCGGCAGTAGAGAAGAGAACCAAGCACAGAGATGACCTAGTGAACGCAAAGTTAATCCTAACCATCCTACCCGACTACATCCCACCTCTGGCTGGTGTGGTGAGTCGTGACAGTGTCCTGAGAGACTTTGATTATACCATGGTTACTGTGTACCTCCCGAAGGGGATACGTACAGTTAGAACACAGCAGGATAAGATCATGACGTTAAAGTTCAGTGACTTCAAACTAGGAGACCACAAGAACCATAGTATGCTCGCTCCTTACAAATACTTGACCAGGACGAAGGGAAAGAACTCAAAAATAATCCCCCAACCATGGACTATGAACCTCACATAGTCCACCTTCTTGAATGTAATGAAGATTCCACACTTTGGAAGGCACCAGGAGGTTAACGCCTGTGTTAAAATCCTTCTCTCTTGCTACCATGGAATCTACCTATGGCTAGACTGACGCATCACAGTTGATCCAACATTGATCCATAGGATCATGAGATTGAGCATGCAGGGACCTGACCCATAGGACTTCTACCCAGGAAAGGCTACAGATCATGCATTAGCACAGAATATCAAACACACATATGGTGATGTATAAAAGGGAACGCGAGGCTACAAGGTAGCTTCCATCCAAAATGGCGTAGTACGCCTAGCCTCCTAGTTGATCGTAGGAAATATTGTGAGAAATAACCGACCTACACAGGTCATAGAATTCATTGTTGACCTCACTGAGAAATGTGTAGAAGGACTCCAGATGAACTGGGTGAAGTACTTGGTAAACCAGCTGGAATTAGACTATCGCAAAGTTCAGGATCAGGGCTATGAATTCCACTTTAGCTAGCTCCTAATCCTCATCACATTTACCACTTGGGAGATGTCGGAAGGTGTGAACTTCCTGGACATTGAGACATCGAGCCGCTCGCTGTGAAGTTCACCGCACTCTAGTACTCGAGCGATATGAGAAAATAGTGGTAGTCGAACGTGGTCTTTCATACATATTATATCCAACTGAAGAGGGTTATCGAAGCTTTCCCTCGCATGATGCCAAACACCCTACATTGGTTCCGACCCCTCATGAAGTTTCACGTAGATTGGCACTTCATTTATATCATCACGCTTGTAGTTGAGCATAAAGAAGAGCTTCATTCATACTACAAGCTCACGTAGGAGGACCTCGAAGAGATAACCAATTAGGTCTAGTCGGTAGATCTCCTCCTCCTCGTTGACCCCGCAGAAATGTCAGACCCTGAATTAATCGACAACCTAGAGACCACTCATGAAGAAAAGGATACTGTTGGACCCAGCAGAAGGAAGAAGACTGAAGAGGTCCAAAACTTGAGTAGCACATCGGAAGAAACTGCTTCAGTATCACCTGGTCGAGGGGGTAATGACAAAGCAGATCAAGAAGAGACCAAAGGAAAATAAGATCAACAGAAGAAAGGCAAAGTAACACCACCTAGGGATCTTGTTGATGAGGTTGATCCTTTGAAGAAGAGGAAGGTTTCCCCCATGAAAACCACTTCCTGGAATAAATCCAGAGCCACCTTGACTAAGATGCAAACTGTGCTCATTGTAGATGACTTCAACTTCATCATCTCAGCTATAGCAAATGACTTGCAAGACATCTTTCAGAAACATGAAGCCAAGAAGGAGGAGATGTATTACAGGATCAAGTTTGAACTCATAGGGGTACAACAGCCCCTTCAATCCAGCCACACAGTATCCACTGTGCACCCGCCATCAGAAGAACAAGAGTTGGGAGATGAGCCTGCCCAACTCCGTAGACTAGTTGATGTGACCGAAGCTCACCTTCATTGAGCACAAGATGAGAAATACCAGGCCACAGCAGCCCTGAAACAAGCCCAATAATAAATGGTAGAGAAACGTCGGGTCGCACAAAACGAGAAGGATGACCTTCAAGCCAAGTTTGAAGAAGAGAGGGCACAGGTCAAACACGAAAAAGAGCAGTTGCTTGCAGAGCAACTAGAAGTCAAAGAAGTAGTGGACATAGAACTTTTCTCTACGAAGGGCTTAGAGCCAGAGGTAGAAGACCGAGTGGAGCATCAAGTAGCGCAGCTCACGGAAGCTATCCAGCAACTTCAACAAATAATAGAAGACTTAGTGCTACAAACAGTGCCCAGCGCTCCACCAGATGTACGAGATCAAAGAGAAGCAATTGTTCGAAGCGCAGTTGAGAGAATCAAGGCCCTCGCCATGGAATGTAAACAACTAAGTGATCATAGTGCCCAAACTTATGAGAGACTCACTGCGGATCCTGAACTGAAGGCACTGGAGTCGTAGCTCTAGGAGGCAAAGCAGCATGAAGAAACAGTACAGGCGTAGTTCAATCCCCTGTCAATCATTGAGAGGATGAAGCAATCATTGAGAGGATGAAGCAATCCTGAGAATAGTGCACTTCTTAGCAAGAGGTCCACACCATTCAAAGAAAATTCATGGAAGTGACTCAGAGGATCCAACCAATACAAGATGAGGCTTGCCAACTATTCACAAAGATTGAAGGACGAGGAGAAGAACTGGAGCAATTTGTCACTACAGCTAAACAATGCTTAGAGGGGCATGTCAACGAAGCAGTAATCCAAGAGTTCACCAAGTAGGAGGTCGTGGCACAGCAACAGGTCAAAGCAGCTCGAGCCAAGATCGAGGATTTTGAAGCAAAGCTACCCAGACAAGAGTGACTCGAGATGAGTCACAAGTGAGTGTTGGGGGCCTGATGGCCCTTGACCAAGTTGTGAGGATCATTGGTCATGTTTGACCTACTTTTGGGACTTCGACAAGCTGTCGAAGGTGGAGCGCAAGTCGAAGAAGAGATCACAGGATCTCAACCTCTTTTTAGGAATTTTTTGGTTTTGGGCTTATGTGACGGGTATGGGGATGTCATCCCGTGGGTTTACCCATGTTTAGGCCCTTTTTTTAATGTATAAATAGTAATCTAGGCGATGTAGGAAATAGTTCGATCTATGTGATCGAAGAGAGGCTCGATATTGTGCTAAGTGGAACTTGTAAGTGCTTTGTGCATGCTATGTTGAGAAATTCCAGAGCTGAGTGCAAGCGATTGTAAGAGACTGTGAAGAGGCTTTGTGCTTGAACTCAAGGAAGGAGGATCTAGTAGAGTGTGCGCAGATCTCTTGTCTTCTACGGAGTAAGATATCATGGCTCTATGCATATAGAATATTGACAAAAATAAATAAAGAAGAAGAATTGGTGGACGTAGCCCCAGGGTGGGGGTGGACCACGTATACCCTGTGTTGTGGTTGCTTAGTGCTTTATGGTTGTTCTCTTGTTTATGTGGTTAAATTCTTAGTCCACTGATGTATTCTTATAAGAATCTAATATGGTAGCTTAGTGATGAATAATGTGAATGAATGCTAGATCTTATCTATGTTGGTATGCTTAGTGCCTGAATCTATTGGATCTGTGTGAATACTGCGTTGATCTATTGTTAGGGTTTAGTTGTGTTGTAAACTAAGACTGAATATTAATGAACTATAACTGTTAAGTGCTCTGTTAGGGTGTTACAATCACAGATTTGTGTCCCAACTAAGGTTGCAGACATCTGAGGCATGCAACCACCCCTGCCTCTACCTCGGGTGAGACTTCATATGTTTCATAGGTGTTGCTGAAAGGGTCGGTAGTTAGGGTTTTGTTGGTGCGTTGTTGTAAGCATTGAACCTTGGGTCTTCCCCTTTTCTAATAGTGATCAAAAGAGACTATAAATTATTCCACTATTCCATATTATTTCAACTTGGTCAAGCAGCCTAAATTTTGGGTGTCAGTGTCGAAGCATTCATAAATATCTGCAACAAATTGTGTCCAAGCCACATACCCTTGGAGGGAATTCTTTTGCCATTTCCAACATTCCTAATCTAGATGGAGAACACCATACCAGAGTTTGGATAACTCATCAGTAATGCCATCAAAGAGAAATAGTGTTCAATTTGGGTGACCCAACTGGTGGGATCTGAGCCATCAAATTTATTCACATCCACTCGAGGAAGGCGGAGTTCCTGTTGAAAGGGAGGGGAGTGAAAATTATGGGAACGGTAGGATGTGTCACCTTCAGGGTGAAAAGGTTGGTCAGATGAGTTAAGGTCTATAGGAATATTCATTTTATTATAGATATTGGCAATGAAGGATTCAATTTGGGTAGAAATGTCTTGTTTTAGGTTTCCCATTTGGGAACTGAGTTTCCACACTTCCTGTTAGGTATCTTCGAAATTAGAGGAAAAAGTATTGAAATGAGATGAGAAGGTATTGAAGAAGGATTCCAAGTCTTGGCTATGAGTGTTGTTCATGATGAACAAGGTGGGTGGGACCACTTAGAAAAAAGGTTTACGGTGAAGCATATCACAATGATCAATGTGAAGAGGGGAATTTAATGGCATAGGTCCCAAATAAGGGCAATCGAAAGGGAACGGGACCACAAGGGGAAAAAAGTGGAAAATTGATAGGTGTTACTGTGATCAAAATGAGAAAAGGAGTCTAATGGGGTAGGTCTCAAATAAGTGTACTAGGAGATTCCAAACTTTTTTTTTTAACTCCTGCGGTGTTATACTCTAAACTGAATAATACTGCAGAGGCGAAATGTTGGAATTCTTAGCAAGAAAATAGATGTAGTAATTTTGCAACCCCAATGTAGACGACAAGGTTGCACTACAATAGATATTATTTTTTCTTGTTTTTGTTCTGTTCCCAAGGGTTATGGTTTGTAGGGAATCTACAGTCAAGGGTTTTCCTTTTTCTATATCTCTTTGATATACATGCAGGGTCCAACATTAGTACTCGTCCCAATATCTTAGAGAACCAACTAAGGAGGCTAGATTGTACTCTTATCCATACTACTTGACTACATAGGTACTAGAGAGTCACTTCCAAAGTGTTGTTCTTAGTTACACTATAGAAGTCAAGCGGCCGATCGGGTTATCTACGGAGGGCTTCAGGATCCCTAGGTCGATCCGTAGACAATTGTTTTCTAATGCGCTACCACTTGAAGGGGTACCAACATGGGTTACAAGGGTGGCCAACAGATATGTGTGCTTAGGTACCACTTGTATTTCCTATGCGTATTACTCCTCGACCGTGGTTTTATGCACATAACTACATATCTCTGTAGCTTTAAGACATTAGAATATGTCTCTACCCTAGAAAAAAAATTACCCACAGTTCTTCCAAGGAAAGCACTCTGATATCACTTGCAATATTATCAATACAATATATTATGTAGAATACAAAATATCTAGCAAACATTGACCGAATAATAATTATGTATCTAGAAAAGTATCAGAAGAACATCAGAATAACACCAAAATAATCACCAGGAAGAGAAACTTTATTATGATAGAAATTTTCACTTGCCTCTCTGAGGGGGAAACCTCCAGCAAATTAGAGCTCTATTACAATAATCACCAAGACAAAACTTCTCATACCCTCGACTCTTATTTATACTAAATCTATCTACCATAAGAATAATCTAGAGGAAGATCTTCTAGAAGTGGAAGCTTCTATTGGGTCTTCTTACATTTGATGTATTCTTCCTTATTTCTAGGCCTTATTAATATTGGCCTTTATTACATGGAAAATATATTATTCTACCTACATGAGGAGTTAGGGAGGTTAGGTCCCTAACACTTCCCCTATGGTCATGGTACTCAAAAAAGAAGGTACTTTGCATATGTGTTCCGACTTTCGTGCCCTCAATAAACTCACCATCAAAGACAAATTTCCCATTCCTATCATTGATGATCTCTTGGATGAATTAAATGGTGCACAGTATTTTACTAAATAGATTTACATTCTGGCTACCACCATATACGTATGCAAGAGTAATGCATTCCTAAGACTACTTTTCACACTCATGAGGGTCACTATGAATTCTTGGTCATGCCCTTTGGCTTGTGTAATGCTCCCTCCACTTTCCAAAGTCTCATGAACCATGTTTTCCATCCTTTTCTCTGTCATCTTGTCCTAGTTTTCTTTGATGATATTCTCATCTATAGTAAAACCTAGGCAGACCATCTTACCCATGTGGATCAAGTTCTTTATCTACTTTCTCAGCACCAACTTTTTCTCAAGAAATCTAAATGTGCCTTTGGAGATTCAGAAGTGGAGTACTTGGGTCATATTGTCAGAAAGGATGGTGTAAGGGTGGATCCTAAGAAAATTGAAGCTATGCAGTATTGGTCGTGCCCAAAAACTCTCAAGAGATTGTGCGGTTTTCTGGGTTCAACGGGATATTATCGCAAATTTGTTAATAATTATGGGAAAATTTCAGCTCCTCTTACTTCTCTCCTCAAAAAGAATGCTTTCACTTGGACTCCGGTAGTTGATCAATCATTTCAAGCATTGAAAGAAGTTATGTGCACAACTCCTGTCTTGGCCCTTCCTGACTTCACAATTACTTTTTTCCTTGAATTTGATGCCTCTGGGAAAGGCATTGGCATGGTACTCATGCAAGAGGGTAGACCCTTGGCCTTCCCTAGAAAACAAATCTCGAAGCGACATCTTGGCCAATCAATCTATGAAAAGGAAATGTTGGTTAATCTTCATGTTGTGGATCTTTGGAATCCTTATCTCTTGGGGCAACACTTCCAAATTAAAACCGACCATCATAGACTCAAGTATTTCCTAGAATAGAGGCTTTCATCCCAGAAGGAACAAAAATGGGTAACCAGGCTATTTGGGTATGGTTATGATATCATTTATAAGAAGGGAAAATAATATGTACTGGTTGATGCCTTGTCCAGAAAGTACAAAGAAGAAGGATCTATTTTTTCCCTCTCCTTTATTGTACAATATTGGCTCCAATTCATTCACCAAGAATGGTTGCAAGACCCCAAAACTTCTTGACTAATCCAACAATTGCAAGAAAATTCCCCATTTTCACCAACATACTCTTAGCACAATGAAGAGCTTCGCTACAAATTATGTCTATACTTAACCCACTAGTGGCAACTTAAATCCACGGTGATTTCTAAGCTTCATGCTTCACCCATAGCAGGGCATTCTGGGTTTACAAAAACCTATGAACGATTTAAACGTTCTTTTTTCTAGTATGGTATGAAACAAGGCGTTTGCACCTTTATGGATAAATGTGATGTTTTTCAATGCAACAAGGGAGAAATTTTCAAAACTATGGGCACACTACAACCTCTTTTGATTCCACCAGCTATTTGGAGGGACATTTTTATGGATTTCAATGTGGGGCTTACCTAAATCTAGCAATAAGTCAGTCATCATGGTGGTAGTTTATAGAATTTCCAAATATGCTCATTTTTGTGGTCTTCAAAACCCATTCACAACATCCACAGTGGCTCATATTTTCATGGATTATGTTTTCAAGATTCATGGCATGCCTCATTCTATTGTATCTGATAGAGATCCCACTTTCACCATCAATTTTTGGCAAGAACAGTGCAAGCTCTAGGGCACACAATTACAAATCAGTACTACTTATCACCCACAGATTGATGGCCAAACTGAAGTTGTCAACAAGTGTTTGGAAACATTGTCAAAAAATTGCTCCCAAATTTTATGGTCCTTATACCATTCTCAAGCGCGTGGGACCAATTTCCTATAAATTAGTTATGCCCAATCATTATAAGATCCATCATGTTTTTCATGTCTCGTTCTTAAAGAGCGTGATTGGCACTAAGTGCCAAAATCAAACCAATCTTCTGGAGTTGGATGTTGAAGGTTCCATATGGTTGTAGCCACATGTTGTCTTGGACCAATGTGAATTTCGTCTATGTCATCACTCCATCAAGGAGGTGTTAGTGCAATGGAAATATACAACTCCAAAAGATGCCACCTAGGAGTCGGCCACTATTCTCCAGGACTTTCCTCATCTCAAGCCTTGAGGAAAAGGTTGTTCTTCAAGTGGGAGGGAATGTTAGGGAACTAAAACCCTAAATTCTCATATAGGTAGAATAATATATTTCTATGTAATAAAGGTATATACTAGTTAATTAGGCATATTTAATAAATATGAACAAGTCAATGTAAGAAGACCTAATAGAAGCTTTCGCTTTTAGAAAGATATTCCTATAGAATATTCTTTAGAAGAAAGAATCAGTGTAAATAAGAGTAGAAGATATGAGAAGGATTTTTCTTGAGAATTATTGTAATAGAGCTATGCTATGCTAGAGGTTTCCCCCTTGAAGAGGCAAGTGAACATTGTTTCCTATCAGTAAAGATATTATTTTGGTGTTGTGTTTCCATATATTTTATTGTTTTTCTACTACATTTGTGTTCTTTCTTGTTATTCCATTGGTATTCACAACAATATTTATGTTTTATTCTATTATAATAGATCTAGTTCCTAACATTTTGTCACCCTTGGGAAAAGGGTTGCTACTGGGGGGTCTCCTTGATGAGTCATCATACCGCTCCCACAAATACTTGTCATTTTTCATGTTTCTTTCCTTTTACGTCCTTTTCTTTTGGGTTTTTGTGCCACATTGAACCAAGAAGGGCTTGTACCTCATTTCATGGGAAGAAGGGGTTGAAGTCCCAGAGGCTTCTAGCTAGAAAAATATATTCAATCATAAACCTTCCATGTTCTCACCTAGGGATCCTGAGAACAATGAAATGTTTCTCATAATAATTGAGAGACCTGTAAAATAAACAACTAATTAAACATGCCAACCTAGGTAGAGTGTGTGTGGGCAATACTTTTCATGCTTCGGTAGAAGTCCCACACATCGTCTCCAACTTGGGGAAGCATAGTGTGACCAAGGTAGATTTAAAGTAGGAAATATTTTTCATGCTTAGGTAGAAGTCCCATTTTAGATTCAACTTGGAAACACTCTATCAAATTGATGGAAAAAAAAGGTTTGGAAAAATCATGCATCCCGGACAAAGGGAAACACACCCTCTAAAACGGAACCCATAAATGAGACAATATGAGCCCTTATGTGTCAAGAAACCCCATGCCCAAAATTATTGCCCCCATCCACCTCATACCCTTCACGTGACTTAGAGAGATTCCACCTGGGAAACACTCCTTAACTTGAGAAATGATTCACCGAATAGGTCACCATGATAACCCTCCCATACTAAAGTTTGGCAAGTTGCATAAGGTTAAACTAATGAAGTTAAACTAGTCGTTGCTAGCTTATTTTCTAGTATCTTTCACTTGACTTTTGGAAACATATTTTATAGCCACTTGATATTTTACTTTGTTCTTATAAATATTATATACTACTTTAATTTAGGACATCAATCTTTCCTTTCTTGTCCCCTTGGTTATTTGTCTTATATCTCAATCAATTTTCTTGTTCTAGGTAGTGTTAATACTATGGTGTAGGTACTCGACACTTGGAAACCATTCCTCGGCCATAAGACCTATTCTCCAATCCTTTATATATTTCCAAAACTGACCTATAGTGGTATTCATTTTCCATTCTACCACTTTCCACCCCAGTCCCCCTAGAGTCATCGGGATTCCCCCCTTGTGGTGACTTATCATCACTAAAGTGAGGAGAGTGTCTATCTAAGGTGGTAGTGGGTAGGTACTCCCATAGGTGTTTTACACATTATTTTCATCACCCCTATGACCATTAATGATGTAAACCTATCCTTTGTCTTGAGAAGAATTAATGCCCTGAATCCCTCAAGAAGAATGAAGATACATTTTCCCAGAGAGATGGAATTATACTTTTCCTTTTCCAAAAACCTTAGAAAAGGGGATATTCGCACCTTATTAGTGTTAAGGGTGCAAAGATCTAGGATCTTCGCAGTTTGCACCATAGTGGCTTGCGATGTCATCGCAGTTTGCTCATTGTTAAGGGTGTGACAATTTTTGTACGAAGGAAAGAGAGCATCTTCTTGATTCTTCTAGAAGAGAAGATTTGAGGGTGAGTTGGCCTCCAACCAGTTTGGATCTGAGTCGCATCCCTGATCTCTTGGGATCATCCTAACCTCCTCACCCTATCCTTTTCATCCTATAAAAGGAGAGGAGTTCTCATGGGGAAAGTTAGTTGGCTAGTGCTTTTCTTTGTCAAGATATATTGTTGATCTCAGAATCTGTGGAGAAGAAGTGTGTGGGAAGCAAGGAACTGTTGGAAGGGACCTTACAACATCAAGGCATCAGTTGTATTCTCCTTTTCTTATTTATTGTATGACTCCTTGATCACATACATAGGTTTTGTTGAAGTATACGTTGTTTCTTTCACTTCGTTGGCTTGTGTCTTTTCTACAGTTTCATCATCTCATAAGCCTTGGAACAGAGTGAGGATGGCACTAACGAGGGAAAATGACATTTAAAAGGTATGTCATTTATCTCTTGTTAGTTAGTATGCTTGATAATTAAAACCTAGGGAAAGTTTTATATTTTGTCTTGTTTTGTTCTAGTTTCGAGGTGAAACTAGGGAGATCTATTTGTATCTACACTTACCGATTTGTCCAATAAAAAATTTGGCGACCATACTAGGGAACGAATTGTTTTCCTAGTTTTTATTTCTTTCTTTCTTTGACT
>SNQJ01S0047143.1:12673-24043 GCA_010110895.2 Picea sitchensis | reverse complement strand
ATGAATGATCTCATCATGAATGACCTAAACTATGGAAGAGTTGTTTTTTAATATGACACCCTTTCACTCTCTTTTTGTCTAGGTTGGAAAATATGTTTGTCTCCTAATCATACTCCTTTATAAGATTACAAATTGGTCTGTGATCCTTGTTGGGTTAGTGTTTCCAAGACAATTGTCATGTCGTCAATATGTTCAAAGAGAATTTCAAACCAGAAATCCTTCTATTGTGTTGGCCATTTCCACAGTCCTTAAGCCTTCTATTGCATCAGCCATCCCTGAGTCAGTCCTAAATCACTTTTTACACTGATCTACATCAAATCTTGTTACATTTTTTGTGTCATTGATGGGGGACACATTAAGGCCCTCCTATGATGATTCTTTTCATGTCGACTTCAACTCATTATCCAAGAATTAGACTTAGAAACTAATTGATACCCTAGAACTTTCATGCCTCAATGGCATGTTTCCTCGCTTTCGACAATGGATTTTCATTATTGACCCCTGATCAGGAGATTCCGTCAAGTGTTCGACTTCATCTCATAAGTTCAAACCCGTTGGATTGTACTAGTGTACCTTGGGAGTCATTGGCATTAATGGGGATTTCCCTCTCACGTGTTAATGGTATTCACTAATGACCGGTAATCAAGTGGTTTCTACCATGTTCAACTTCAGCACATGTATTCGCATGATTAGATTTGTACTATAGAGTGATGGAGATGAATACCATGGATACTTTCTGACAAATTCAGGTTGCGTTGGAGTATATTCAAATTGTACTATTACATATATCCACAGTGTATGTCTCATGGCTATGTTCATATTTGAGTCATAATGGCATGGATCCATAGTGTATGTTTGGTGGCCATGACATGTCTTACTTGACATGGATATTTTCATGTCGGCATTTATGCTTTTATTAATTTGTATTCTGATTATGGGAATGCCTAGCTCAGTGATGACATATTATTGTACTGTATTTCCTTGTTTGTTGGCAAGTTTTCGACCGACGTGTTCCTTGTTCCATACACACACTCGATAAAGTATTTCATCTATCACTTTGTTCTAACTTCATACTTTGGGGGGCTCTCTGTTACACATTATTTTCATCACCCCTATGAACATTAATGATGTAAACCTATCCTTTGTCTTGAGAAGGATCAATGGCCTGAATCCCTGAAGAAGAATGAAGATACATTTTCCCAGAGAGATAGAATTATAATTTTCCTTTGTCAAAAAACTTAGAAAAATGGATCATCGCACCTTGCTTAGTGTTAAGTGTGTGATGATATAGGATCATCGTAGGTTGCACCACAGTGGCGTGCGATGTTGTCACAGTTTTCTCAGTGTTAAGGGTGCGACAATTTTCGTACGAAGGAAAAAGAGCATCTTCTCGATTCTTCTAGAAGAGAATCTTTGAGGGTGAGTTGGCCTCCAATCGGTTTAGATCTGAATCACATCCTTGATCTCTTGATATCATCCTAACCTCCTCACCCTATCCTTTTCATCCTATAAAAGGAGATGAGTTCTCATGGGGAAAGTTAGTTGGCTAGTGATTTTCTTTGTCAAGATAGATTGTTGATCTCAAAATCCATAGAGAAGAAGTGTGTGGGAAGCAAGGAGCTATTGGAAGGGACCTTACAACATCAAGGCATCATTTGTATTCTCCTTTTCATATTTGTAATACAATAATATATTTCTTTCCCATAAAATTGGTCCTATTTTATTGTATGACTCCTTGATCACATACATAGGTTTTGTTGAAGTATACGTTGTTTCTTTCACTTTGTTGAATTGTGTATTTTCTATATGTTTAGCATCCCATAATCCTTGGACCGTGATGTGAGTGGGAAAACCCTCTTACGGAATTAGCATTTAAGGGCTCTAATCATGCATGCAGAAAATGACCATTTAAAGGCCTATACTTTTTCCTATTCTCCCAACACAAAACCCCGCATTCATGCAATACAAAGGTGAAAACAAGATTAGGTAACTCTACCTTAAATCCTTCATTTCATGTTGATCCCTTTGCTTTCACTCACTCCTTGACTGCAATACTCCTCCCAAAGATGACCTACATTCACACATAGACAAATACAGAGCTGCAAACATGCATTTCATATACTATTTGTTGGGTTAGATGTGACAATATCATAAAATAAATACATAGTTTGAACACATAATATGGTGGGACAAAAAAAGTATTTCTTTTTGTATTAATATTCACAAAATTAAACTTACAATATGTGGCTAGCACTGCTCCTTGAACCTGGTCCAGGGCTCCTCTTCACAACACACCAATTACTCAACCTCACAATGCAATTGCAGGAAATTGGGGCAAAGGGGGGATAAATTTGGGTAGAGTTTCTATGCTTTTCTTCTTCTAATGGGACCCCTACCTCTTCTTTTATAGGTAGTTTTCCAGTTGAATGACTGGCCATAGGTAGTCAAATGGTCTTAGCAATTTCTTGAAACTATGTTTCCCGTCTGCAACTTTCCATTTTTCATGCTTTTTTCAATATATGTGCGTTGTAGAAGGCCTTCATGCATATTGATGTGTGAATACATGGGTTGTAGAAGGCTAGGGTGTGTGTGGCCCAAAAAAAAGGATTTTTAGAAGAGCTTGGCTCAAGAAACTGGAAAATAGTAGGGCCTGAGGCTAGGTATGCAGGCTGGGTGAAAATTAGGCTTATAACAGATGCCCCCTAAAGTGTGAGGTCAGAAGAGCATCTGATGGCTGAAATACTTTACCAATATTCGTCAATGTGCCAAGTGAGTGATCCCAAGGACTATTATTAGGGAGTTTCCATCTGCAAAATAACAATTTGTCTCACTGAGGTGGGCATACCCATGCTCGGCATAAAAACTAAAATCATGGCTTCCAATCAAATACACTGCATATCCATGTCATATAACTATATAAAGTGTAGCCGCGAGCAATACACAGCGGATATACATCTCAAAATCAAAAGATATACATGTATAGTATCCATCTTCAAGAAGCTAAGTGTCTTCTGATGGCTGGAGATGATGCTTTCAAAGCTCGAGCAACAACTTCAAGATCTTCAAAACTCAGGTAAGAGTGTAATGTGAGTGTACGACTTCATTACCGAGAGGTTTTCGATAGCTCGTCATGAATATACAAGAGGATCTCGGTGATCAGGCAGAGAACTTCATTGATTTTGAACAAGGATTTTGATTGGTGTTTTAGGATGGTCGGGCATGAGGACAAGAGACAAACTACAGAAAGGTCGACACGAGCTTGGTAAAAAAATCCCTTGGATAGTAGCATGACGAATGATGAGACTCAAGCAGCATGATATTGACATAATTTTACGATGCATGAGGCAACACCAACTCTCCATATGTTCAGAGTAATAACCAAATGGAGGAGTACACGGCTCTATGAGAACATCTTCCTAAGGTCATACTATATCCCAGGTCTTTGACGAACAAACGGAAAGATGTGCTTTGTCCAAGGGTGACTCCTTGTGTTGCCAACAAAAAGAAAATACTTTTCCCTTCCTCTTTTTGGGGTATATTTGATTTTTTTTGTCTTTTTCAATAATTTTGGAAAGCTTGAAAAAGAATAAAAGAATTCTATGTTACAAAGGAGGATCAAGCATCACAAACATACTAGTTCCAAGTGCATGGAACACAGGGATGCTCAGGGAAAAGGGACATATGAAGGAAAAGGACACTCAGGAAAAATCCTCCATGCTCCAAAGGTGTCAAGACACAGAGGCAAAGTGTTATAGGGCTTGCGTATATGGCATGCTTCATATGGTTCAGTTGAGAGCAACATGGAGCCGACATTAGGCCAAAGACGCAGGTATGCAAATGTGATTAATAAGACACACAATGGTAACATCCTTCGATGTAATTTTAACAAGCCTAGAGAAGGTAAGCTCAGTAGTTTTTCACATTTAGAGAGTCTGAAAAAATGTAAAACTAGACTCCTCTAGGGTACCTTTTACGAAGATATTCTAGTCGGCTCGAAAAAAGAATAAACTAGCACTGACCAGACGTCTATTAGAAACCATTTTAATGAGTGTTATAAAGACAAGATCACTCGGAAATCTTTTCATTTTTAGGGAGTCTGAAAAGAGCTTAATTATGGACTCTGTAAAGGTTGTTCTTCTTGGCCATTTTAACGAGTGTGAAGAAACAAGGTCACTCGATGATCTTTTCAATTTTAGGGAGTCTGAAAAGAGCTTAACTATGGACTCCGTGGGGGTGCCTTTTTCGTAAATTTAGTCCCTTGGGCCCGAAAAAAGGGGTAAAATTATACATGAGGATACTCTTCTAGAGAACTGAAGTTCCTAGAGTATACCTTTGTTCGTACAGTTGACCATCCGGACCGAAAAAGGGGTAAACTACCGTCGGACATATGTGCCTTCAAATTTCAGTTTAACGAGCGTGAAAGACAACAAGATCGCTCGGTAATCTTTTCATGTTTTAAAGTGTCTGAAAAGGGATTAAAAGAAGACCCATTTAAAATTTTGGGAGTCCTGAGGATGAGGTCAAGAGTGATAAAGAATCATGTAGATGAGGCTCAAACTTGTAATCAGGACAAGACTAACAGGGACTCCCGAGCCTATAGTCATTACCAATAGCATGGATGTCGAAAATGCAAGAAGGATCTAGATAGGGAATCCATGAAGGGGAAGGCTCTACAACGGCATTACGACACTTCTAAAGAAGAAAAGATGATTCTGTGTCGCAACTTGGTGGGTTCGGTCCTATGGAAAAGTGATAAAGACAACAAGATACAAAAGTGGAGGTGGAATCCTAACTTAAATGCTCAAGTTGAAAAAATGATATTTTTACCAACGGACCTTCAAAAGTGACCCAAATCTCCCAAAATATTCTCGATACCCGAAGTGACCTCAATCGTAACCTTCCCAAAAAAACTCCTGAACCATACTAAATGATTTTCATTTTAGAAAAAATGACAAGGGGGTCCAAAAAAATGACAAAAAGGGGCCAAAAAGTCTATAAATAGAAGTTGGTAGCTCATTATCACCATTGTTGATTTGGGAAATTGACTCTAGAGCCAAAAAACACCCATTTTATAAAAGTGTTGATTATGGGAGCTTCAGTGGGTGAAAAAAACTTCCAATTGGACCAAGTACAAATCCACTCCTCTTGCATTTCAATTTTTATTTTATGAATTTTATTTCATTTTTCGGGGGGGGCATCGACCTTTAAAAGGGTCTGCCCTAGGCATACGCGGGTTTTATTGGGACATCATGTGTATTCACGCATGCAGAATAATTATTTTATGTGTGCATACGCGAATGTCAGCACTACAGTGCGCGTATGCCCCTAATTTTGTGAAAAAAATAAAAAGAAAGATCTAATTCCCCTCCTGAACTAGCACTTGCAGGATGTATGTTCACTAGAGGGAAAGAGAGCATGAATACATTGAAATTTTGGTTGATGAAGACCCTAGTGTGACTGTTGCATTGACTCAATGAGGGCTACTAAAATTCTACAAGTGTCCATTCATGCGGGCACAACCAAGGCTACTAAACACCTTGATAGATTATTGGCACCTGGATGTAGAGGCCTTCATGCTTGAAGGTCAATGTTAGGGTCCTAAACTGCACATAGGTGGAGCAATATATTCGGATGTAATAAAGGAAAATATTAATAAGGCCTTTCAATAAAATAGAATAAGACGGATGTAACAAGACCTAATAGAAGCTTCTACTTCTAGAAGGATCTTCCTCTATATGCTTCTCTTGATAGACATATTTAGTATAAATAAGGGTCGAGGGTATGAAAACCCTAGCTTGGGGATTATTGTAACAGAGTGTTGCTCGACTGGAGGTTTCTCCCTTGAAGAGGCCCATGAACATTTATTTTTGAATCAAAGTTTTGTTTTTGTTTTTGTTCTTATATCATTTATGTGTTATTGTGAAGATTATGCTGGTTATATTACTGTTATTCTGCCATTTCTAGCATTTTATTTATGTTCTGAATACTTTTTATATCTGGTATATTACAAGTGGTATCAGAGAACTTTCCTTGGCAGAAATTGTGGGAAATTTTTTTTCAGGGTAGAGACATATTCCGGCGTCTTTAATCCATAGAGATTTGTCGTTACACGCATAAACCCGCGGTTGATGGATTCATACACACGGGAAATACAAGTGGTTCTTAAGTGCACATCTATTGGCCACCCTTGTAACTCCTGTTGGTACCCCTTCGAGTGGTAGCGCATTAGACAGCACATGTGTATGAATCGGCCTAGATTTCCTGAAGCCCTCTTTAGATAAACCGATCGGCCACCTGACTGCTATAGTGCCACCGAGAACAGCACTCGGGAAGATACTCTCTAGTATCTGGGTAGTCGAGTAGTACAGCTAAGGGTATGGTCTATCCTCCTTAGTTAGTGCCCAGAGATATTTTGCCGAGTACTATTGTTGGACCCCGCACGTATATCAAAGCACTATAGCACAGGGAAAACCCTTGTCTATAGAACCCTTGAATACCTAACCCTTGGGGGACAGAAACATAAACAAATTAAAACAGACAAGATCTGTTGTCATGCAACTATGTTTGGGTTGCCAAATCACTACACTTTTCTTACTGGTTAAGAATTTGGGGATTTCATCGCTGCAGTATTCTTCAGACTTCACCATTATTTGAGACCTATTCCATTGGATTCATCTCTTTTCCCTTATCACATTCATCCATATCATTTTTCATCACAATTTTTTACCCCAGCCGCCCCTTTTCAGTTCACCCATCCTCATGGACCATACTCGTAGCCAAGACCTAGAAGCTCACTTCAACACCTTTCAATCTGGTCTCCTTGAGACCCAAAAAGAATTGAAACAACTCATTGCCAATGTTGCCTCCATCGATACATCCATCAATACAACCATAAATGCAACCATGCATTCCTGAATGGAGGAAGTCAAACAAGAACTGACCACCCATCTTGAATCTATCTTTGCATCACTCTGCACCAAACTGAAGATCCCTACAAATGACCCTTTCTCTGACGCACCTCTAAAGACTGAAGGTGAACATTCCTCCCATTCACATACCTTTCAGCACCATCACTTTCAACGTGACCTACGCCTTATGCGGGTGGATGTGACCAAATTTGATGGCTCGGACCCCACTGGTTGGGTAACCCAAATGGAACATTATTTCTCTTTATACAGCATTACAGATGACTTGGACAAACTCTGGTATGGTGTTCTCCATCTAGATCAAGAACATTGGCAATGGTGGCAATGGAGAAAAACTTTTCGTCAAGGGTATATTGCTTGGACCCAATTTGTGACTGATCTTTATGAATGCTTTGACACTGACACCAACCATTTGGGCCATTTGACAAAGTTGAAACAATCAGGAACAATAGAAGACTTCATAGTTTCCTTTGAGCACCTGGATTTTCGAACAGAGGGCATGACTGATGCTTTCTTTCAATAGTGTTTTATCAGTGGCCTCAAGGATGAGATTTGGGCCCATGTCCTCATGGCTCGACCTTCGAGTTGGGTGGAGGCTACTAAAAGAGATAAAGAAGCACAACAGGTTGTATTCTCTCAAAACCGTAAACCCTCCTTTATCCCTCACCCTAAACCCGTAAATCCCACTACTCCCTCCACCCCATTAAAGATCCAAAAATTGACCAGGGATAAAATGGTTGAACGGCAACTCAAAGGCCTTTGTTATAATTGTGATGACAAATATTTCCCGGGCCACAATTGTAAGGAACAAAAGATTTTTATGGCCATATCTGAGGATATTTCGGAATAGGATGTTGAAACTCCCCTTGTTTCTGAGTCACCTGAAATCAATGACATAACCTCTCCCTCAAACCCTCCCGAAGTGGAACTGGTCATTTCCCTCAATGCTCTCACTGGCTTCTCTGCTCCCCAAAACCTCAAGTTAATCGGTTACATCAAGCATCGGAAGGTCATCATTTTGGTTGATAGTGGAAGCACCCATAATTTTATTCATCATCGCATTGCCCAAGAAACTCATTGCTACATCCATGTCATAAACAATTTCCAAATCATGATTGCCAATGGTGGTTCCATGAAATGTGGAGGGCGCTGTGAAAATGTGTGTCTCCAAATCGGTGACTACCACCTAAAATCCCATATGTTTTCTATTGACATGGGCAGTTGTGACATTGTGTTGGGTGCAGACTGGCTAAGGAATTTGTGTCCCATTCTCATGGATTTTAAGGAATTAACCATGCAATTCAACCAGGAAGGCTACCAATATAAATTCCAAGGCATCATTGTTGGTTCACCTGATGTCATTAGTTCCCATCGCATGGAAAAGCTACTCAAAAAAGGTCATTCTGGTGTCATTTCCCAACTCCATGCCATACAAGCAACAGACACACCTGGTGCTGCAAGACCTCCAAGCCCTCCTTTCTAAACATCAAATGGTATTTTCCACTCCCCAAGGACTCCCTCCTTCCCGCAGTGTTCATGATCATTCCATTCCCCTTGTGCCCGGAAGCCTTCCTCACAATATCCATCCGTATTACCACCCCTTTTCAAAAAAAAATGAAATTGAGAAAATGGTCCAGGAACTCCTTAATGCAAGCGTTATCCACCCTAGTACGATCCCTCACTCTTCTCATGTAGTCATGGTCCTGAAGAAAGAAGGTTCTTGGAGAATGTGTCTTGACTTTTGTGCCCTCAACAAACTGCCCATTAAAGACAAATTTCCCATTCCTGTCATTAATGACCTCCTAGATGAATTGAGTGGCACCCAATTCTTTACTAAACATGATCTTCGCTCGGGCTATCACCAGATACATATGAAAGAGGCAGACATTCCCAAGACAAACTTTTGAACTCATGAGGGCCACTATGAGTTTTTGGTCATGCCCTTTGGTTGTGTGTCATGTTGGGTGTTTGTCACACCTTGGTGTGGAATAGGATTATGCAGCACGGAAGGGGAGGTTGTTGCACGTATTTTTGTGGGGCATGTTGAGGGGAAGGCGGGGCTGGAGGATGGGATAGATTGCCTGAGTCTTTCAGTCGTTTGAAATCAATGATTTGGGGGAAATGATGAGTATAATGACCGAACTCACTGCAAAGGGCACAAGGGAAGTTGGTTTTAACATTATTTTTATTTCTCCCTTGACGCCTATTATTATTTCACCCTTGGGGGTTATGATTCCCTTGGTTCTGGTTGCCCCCAGTAGTTTGGTTCTATTGGGGTTGATTCCCTCCTTGACCTAGCTTGTTGTTGTTCCTGTTTCTTCCTTTCTTTTCAGCATTGTTCGACGGATGGGTCGGATTTGTCATATTGAGTTGTTTGAAATTTTGATATTGTTGAACGGGAGAGGGTTGAAAAAAATTCACCCCGGCGTGAGGATGTGGAGGAGCGATGGGTTGTGGGGGACCAGGAAATGGAAAGTATGGATTTTGTGGTGGTAACAATTCGTAAGGTACATAGGAAGGTGTGGTGCTTTTGCTTGTACTATAAGCTGAGGTAGAGGGGGTACCATAACTTGTTTTCATAGGTGGGTGTATTGGGGGGTGTCGGCGGTGGCCCACTGATGGGTGGAGGCATAGAAACAGGGTATGGTTGTTGATAAGGGGGTGGGGGGGTAATAAGAAGTTCCCCCGTATGTCGGCGCGTATTGACGTGTTCCATACATTGGTGGTTGTTGGGGTTGTGGACCATGGTGAGTGGTATTACCAATCAGTCTGTATGCTGAGTGAGACATCTCAGGTTTTTCTTGGCCAAATGGCACAGGTTTTGGGAGATCAGGAAGTACAGTGTATAAGTACCCTGACTGTGAGTAGATGAGGTCGTATTGTTGAGCCTTACTAATGGCTGCTTCTTTTGATTGAGGGAAGGTCGAAGATACATCCTTACCGAGGATAGAGACAAGTGATATAAGAAACCAGTCAAGACATTGTTGTTTGGTGGTTTCTGCTTTGCACAAACTATGTCACCTACGCCACTCGTGAATGTGATCAGTGATATGTGTGGCTGAGGTTTGTGTGAAATCAGAGAGTAGTTCCAGACCATTGTCATGGCGGATTGGTAATTGGAAGAAGGTTAAAAATTCTTTGGCCAAGGACTCAAAAGTCGCATGAGACCCTGATTTTTCATCTACATACCATTTGGCTGATGGGTCAGTGAGTGTTCGTTGAAATAATCGCAGTCTGACAGAATCATCCATAATGTTGTTGGAAGCGCACCATAGGTGAAAAGTCTTGACATGGTTGGCAGGGTCATCTCCTGCCTTTCCTTCAAACTTGGGTATGTTTGAAGGTAGTTTGGTGGGCATTGCAAGCAATGTGGGGTCATGCAATATAAGATCATTGGTGAGTTTTCTTAGATCTGGTATGTTGAGAGAGGCCAAATATGGCATCTATAGTGGGGGGGAGGATTAGCTCCAGCCATGGTGTAAGTGTGTTGTGAACCTGACCCTCGAGAGGGGCTAGGTGGGCTGGTACTTCCCCCTTGAGAGGAAGTTGGTCCTCTGCTTCCGTGTAAAGGAGAGCAAGTGGACGGCGGGACTTGCGAAGTGGACCCAAGTAAGGTGGAACCAAGCAAAGTTGATCCTAAGATAGTAGCACTCACAGGAGTGTGTGAAGGTGGTGTTGATGAGTGGGCAAGACCAGACACTCCCCCTAAGATAGGAGGGAGGTTTAGCAAGCGTTCGGAACGATGGGGATTCTTTGGGTCCCCTATGATGTCCAATTAGTTAAGTGAATGTGTGAAAATGGTGGTGAGAGTAATAAAGAAACAAGAGCCTTTGTTGCAAATTTTGAACTTTACACAATATATATATCCAAATCAAAATGTAGTCAGAAGTGCATCATACATGAAGTGGTTTGAAAAAGAAGCATATATGTGGATAAGTGGGTTTTGTCCGCGTGGGGAATCAAAGAAAACAAATGCTTGTGTCCTAGAAGATGTAACGTCCTTCCTCTCAAATAGCACTAGACCTTCCAATAGTACTCAACAGTGGGGTCTGAAGTCACCAGAAGAGAAACTAGTGAAGGATGAAATAATCGGTTATAATGAGGGGTAAAGGGGGCATATCCCGAAAGAGTTGGCGATATTTCCCAATAGCCGCACAAAATCAAATCAAGGTTCAATTGTAGCCCACAATTGCCACCTGGGTAGATATTCTAAAATTTGGTCACTAGGTACCTCGGTCAAAGTGCGGCATTTAGATTTTCAGCCTCATAAATGGGTCACGAGTTGGATCCTGTCCAAGAGGTAGGTGCCTCAAGGGGGGACACACAGAACAACTTGGAGGATTTTCAGTTCCCTATTTGACAACTTCTATGGTTTTGACAATGTGAGAACCAGATAACGGGGAGTTATTTGGATGCCTATCCCCGAAATCCTACCTAGACTAAA
>SNQJ01S0047142.1:81056-97390 GCA_010110895.2 Picea sitchensis | reverse complement strand
TCACTTTGTGCTTATGGTTGTGATCGTGGTTTAAATTTCTTCCGCAAAAGTAATAGTAGAAGCGATTCTGTATTTAACAATAGCAGAACTTGTTAGATCAGGAGAATCGCAAGAATACATTAATTTGTATCGAAATTTCTACAGAGATCAACTCATCTGTTTTTCATTTAAATGATGATGAACCTGAACTATTGGTTATCCAATACAATGATCAACCACTGACATATCAACAAAACAAAGTATGGAATATGTATTTCAATGGATATTCATCAAAGGAAGGATCTGGGGCAGGTATACTCCTCATTTCCCCTTCACAAGAGGTAATAACACTCTCTTATAAGTTGGAGTTTGAAACTACTAATAATATAGCTAAATATGAAGCTCTGGTGTTGGGATTGAGGACTGCCAAAGACATGGCCATTGACTATTTAGCAGTTTTTGGTGATTTTGAGTTAATCATGAATCAAGTTAAGAACATCTATCAAGCTAAAAAATAGAGTCTCAAGCAATACATAAACGAGGTATGGGACCTGATCGACAATTTGTTTCTAGCATTTAACATATCCTTCATTCCCAGAGAGGAGAATCAGAAGGTAGATTCTCTAGCCTTATCTACCAGCACTTTTAGACCTCCCATTGGTCCAAATATTAAATTTCAGGTGGAAATCAGACATAGAACAACCATACCAGACAACATAAATCACTAGCAAGTCTTTAGTGATGATCTAGAGTTGTAGAGATTTCTACACACCATTGATGAATTCTCCAATATCTCAATCGACCAAGAAATTCAAGAAGGTGAAAATAATGAATTAGAAAATCAACAAACATCTCCTTTGCTAAATATAGTAATTGGCCATTATATTGTGGATCTGAAAAACCAATCACATTCCAAGAGGACTAGTGCCACTGGAAAGGTTGTTTGATAGTAATTATGTTTCCAGAGAAGCTTCCATGAAGAATCAAGAAGAAGAGATAATAGATTGAAATATTGGGAGCCCTAAGAATCTCAAAATCATCAAGTTGTCTAAAGCATTAGCTGTGGAACAAAGGGACAGGCATGTCAGTCTCATCAAAAACATTTCTAATACTTTTGCATGGTCGTATGAGGATTTAAAGACATTTGACACTAACATCATCCAGCACAAGATCCCTTTCAAGGTTGGCTTCAAGCCATTCAGACAGAAGATTCGACAATTTAATCCCATGCTGATATCCATAATCGAGAAAGAACTGAAACATATGTTGGATGCAAGGAGTATTGTACCATTGAGGTACTCAAATTGGGTGGCTAACTTGGTACCTGTGAGGAAGAAAAATGGGGAGATGCGCTTGTGTGTTGATTTTTGAAATCTCAACAAGTGTTCTCTAAAGGAAAATTACCCCCTCCCCAAGATGGATCATATTTTACAAAGGGTGGTAGGTGCCCACATAATTTCCTTGTTAGATGGATACTTGGGTTATAACCAGATAGTGGTGTGTGAAGAGGACAAAGAAAAAACAACATTCACCACCCCATGGGGAACATTCATGTATGAAAATATGCATTTTGGGCTAACGAACGTAGGGGCCACCTTTCAGAGGGCCATGGACATAGCTTTTGTGGGGGGGAAATACAAATTTATGGTTATATATTTGGATGACACCACCATTTTCTCCAAGTCTGATGATGAACATTTGCAGCATCTGGAGCAGGTTTTCCGGAAATGCAGGAGATACAAAATATCTTTGAATCCTAGGAAGTCCTACTTTTCCATGTTAGAAGGAAATCTCTTGGGCCACATATTATCAGCAGGAGGTATGAAAATCAATCAGAAGCGGTTTTATGCCATTCAATAGATCGAAATCCCCATAAATAAAAAGGCTATCCAATCTTTCATTGGCAAGATAAATTTCTAAGGCGCTTTGTGCCAAATTTCACCGAAATCCTGAAGCCTATCACCAACATGTTGAAGAAAGATGTTGTGATAAAATGGTCACTAGAGGAAAAGTCAACATTCCAAAGGATCAAGCAGGTTCTAGCTGAAGCCCCTTTATTAGTCAACCCTAAATATGCCAAATATTTCTTCATCTTCTCTTTTTCTTCCAAGGAGACCATTGTTGTTGTAATGTTGTAGAAAAATGGAGAAGGGCATGAATATCCCATATCCTTTTTTAGCAAAGCTCTTCGAGATTCTATTTTGAAGTATGATATATTAGAAAAGTAGGCTTATGCGCTGGTCAAATCACTCAAGTCCTTCAGGGTATATGTTTTATAGTCTAGCATAACAACCTTTGTTCCTAGAAGCACTGTCAAAGAGATTCTGGTCCAGCCAGACAGTGAAGGGAAAAGAGGGAAGTGGATTGTCAAACTATTGGAGTATGACTTGCACATAAAACCCACCAAGTTGATCAAGGGACAAGGACTTTCCAAGTTTTTATCAGAATCCAACTGTAAGGTGCTTGAATTACATCAAATCTTCACCCAATCAGATGCACCCATCATACAGCTTGGACAAGACATCATGCAGGTATTTGAAAATTACTCCTCTTCACCATGGTATAGAAACATCATTTATTTTCTACAGCATATTGAATGTCCACCATATGTGAAGAAGAAAAAGGCCAGGTCTCTCAAATTGAAGGCTATTAAATTCTTCATTTCAAACCAGAACTTGTATTGGAGGGATCTTGTTGGCATCCTGTTAAAATACCTTGATGAAAATGAAGCCAAACAAGTCACAATAGAAATGCATAGAGGAGTATGTGGGGGACACCAGCATTGGAGGGCCTGAGCTCTCAATATCCTAAGGGCAGGGTACTACTGGCCCACCTTTTCTCTGATGTATTTACTATTGTTAGGGCCTGCAATGAATGTCAGAAATTTGCAAGAAAACATAATTTACTATCACTACCCCTAAAACCTATCATTGTCAGTGGTCCATTTAAGCAATGGGGGTTAGAATTCATAGGTGAGATAAATCGACCCTCCAGTGGGTAGCATAAGTGGATACTCACTGCCACCAACTATTTCACCAAGTGGATCGAGGTTGTGCCCACCAGGAATGTCACTGACAAGGTGATCATGAATTTCCTAGAAACCAATATTTTTGCCAGATTCGGATGCCCTAGAAAGATTATAACAAATAATGCCAAATCATTCAAGTCCAAAGCCATGATTGACTTATGTGGCAGTCATAACATTTCCTTGACACAATCCATGCCATATTACCCTCAGGGGAATGGTCTAGCAGTGTCATCAAACAAAACTCTCATCATGATTATCAAGAAGTTATTGGCCGAAAACAAGAAATCCTGTGACTCTAAACTTAAATATGCTTTGTGGGCCAACATAATCAGCACCAAGAAGTGTTTGGGAACCTCTCCATTTCAGCTTGTCTATGGTGTAGGCTTTGTCTTTCCCACCCAGCTTGGTATACCAATCCTAAATTTTTTACAGGAAGAGATTGAGGAGACAAATGACATCCAAAGGAGAATATTATAGATTGTGTATTTTTAACAAAAGAGAGAAGCACTGGATCAGAAGACTGAAGCATACCAGAACAAGATCAAATCATCCTTTGACAAGAAAACCAAGAAAGAGATCTTTCAAGAAGGTGACCTGGTTTTGAGGTGGGATGCTAGAAGGGATGACAAGTCCAAGAATGGTAAGTTCGATAACCTCTAGTTTGGCCCTTTTAAGCTGGTTGAGGTTCTAGAAAATAACACATGTATCTTGCACAATATAGATGATGCAGAGATCTTCGAAGGCCCAGTAAATGGGTGCTTCCTTAAACACGTTTTTGTTTAAGGATGAAGGAAGTTCCCTCTTGTACCATAGATGATTTCCTTTTATTTATTGCATTTGATTAGTTAGTTGTGTGTGAATAAAGACTCCATAGCCCAACAAAGACATTGGGTGTAGCTACAATTGTAAGTTTCAGGTTGAATAAAGAATCCATAGCCCAACAAAGGCACTAGGGTGTAGTTGTTGTTTTGAACTTCATAGATGCATGGTTGGGAAACAATGGAAGAGATACATGCTCGATAAAAAGAAACAGAGGTAAGTTACAGCCAGTAGGAGAAAGGTTCTAAAAGGTAAGGCACTTGGTCTACGGTCCTTAGCACCTCACAGGGAAGTGTTATCCCCGGTTGGAGTCAATTTTGTAACCTAGGTTTGCACCCCTTCATTTTGCCCTCCTTTACCCTATGCATCCATTGATTCTGAGTTTTTTGGTTTCTTTCTTAGCTTATTCTCCATTATTTAATCACTCAGATTCATGGCCCCTACTCATTTTTACTTATTTTTCACCATCTTTTTCGCTTTCTTGAACGGTGATTTCATGTTCTGGTTTGAATTTGAAATACTTGTCATCATATTTTCCACTAATTGAGCATGAAACAGATCCACCAAGTCATTTGTGTGCGCAGGGGACATCCAGGTCCAACAAGTCCTTTGTAATCTTAGTGAGCTTCCGTAGAAAATGGTAGCAAATCAAAGTAGTCCATTTTGGGCTTAGAATTTAAGCCAAACAGATAGGTCAAATCTTCAATGGTGGAGATCCAACAGTCGATGCAGATCAACGGTTCTCACGCATTTGAAACCTCAAACTCACGTGGGGTTTAACAAGATTGACTCCACGACTTTGATGTTCGGGTGTATGAACTTGCCATTGGTTCAAATATTCTAAAGTGTTCATATGTTGAAGTATTGGAGCCCCGAAGTGTCGGAGTGGGCCCTCACTGCCACGCCACTTCGTGAGTTAATTCATTCACGAGGTTTTACTTCAAGACAAGCACAGAGTCCAGAAATGCCGAAGTGTTGAAGACACATCGTCTATTGGCCCTTAACCAAGTTTTGAAGTATACTTGGTCATATTTGACCATTTTGGAACTGCGACAGCTTGCCAAAGACAGAGTGCAACGTGAAGCAAGAAAGACCTATTTTTAGGTACCTTTTAGGGTTTTGGGATTGATGTAAATGGAAAGGGATGTCGGCTCATGGGTTTACCCACGTTTAGGCCCATTTTGTAATCTATAAATAGATATTTAGCAATGTAACTAGGGGGGACAGCTTAGTGAAAATGTATAGCTAAAGGCTTAATGCTAGTAGCTGGATCTGTGTGATCGGATATGTATCACAAAGTGATCTGTGCATGATTGTAAGGAGATCAGAATGCTAAGTGTAAGTTGTTGTGGTTTTGTACTGAGTGCAAGAAAGAAGGATCTAGTGAGCTGCGCATATCTTCTGTCCTGTGCGAAGTAAGGGTCATTGAAGCTCCATGTTGTAACTGCTTGACCAAGATAATATAAAGAAGAAGACTTTGTGTATGTAGCCCTAGGGTGGGGGTGAACCACGGTAACTCTGTGTAATGTGCTCTATGCTTTGACCTAAGTGTTTTTTCCTTTTGGATAAGTTCTTGTTGTGATTAAGTAGATCTAGTTATGCTCTGTGCTTACGATATAAGAATGAATGATAGATATGATATATAATATGTTTAGTGCTTGATATGTTGAATCTAATCTATGTTTTGTGGCTAAGTACTCAATCATATTTAATCTAAGTATTCATTGCAATGATCTGTGCCATCTACGAAGTACCATAAGGGTTAAATATAGATGAATGATCTATGTTAAGTGCCTTGTAATAGATATAATCATAGATCAGTGTCCCGGCTAAGGTTTCATACACTTGAGTCATGAAACCACCCCTGCCTCTACCTCGGGTGAGACTTCATCTACTTCATAGGTGTTGCCAAAAGGGCCAATAGTTAGGGTTTTGTTGGTGCACTCTTGAGCATTGAACCTTGGGTCTTCCCCTGTGCCAACAAATGGTTTCGTTGTCGGGACCTGAAACTGTGATTGCTGGGAACTGAGGAAAAAGAAACGATGTGCAAAAGAAAGCTCTGTGCGTAGATCTGTTTCCCTAGTGCGCAACTTTTTTGTGCCAGGAATAACGTTAGATCTGAAGAAAGGAAGATCAGATCCAAAGAAAAGAAGTGAGATCTGAATGCTCTGTGCTCTAAGAAAAGTAAAAGTGGAAATTTCTGAAAGAAAGAAGTCAGATATGTAGAAAAGAGGTAAGATTTGTAAGCTCTGTGCTCAAATAAAGGTAATAATAGTCAAAAGTTCTTAGATATGGAAGCTTTGTGCTCTGTAGATAAGTGAATTTGTTTTTGTTTCTAGAACATGGATCTAGGTATGTTTGATAGATTTTGTCCTAGCTTAAAAACTAGGGCATTAATGGATGAAATAAAGTTTGATATGAATATATATGATAAGTATAATGATAGATATGTTATACCTATGCATAGAAATAATGTCCGGACTAACAAGTGGATGCAGGATCCTAGAAAGAAATTTTTGCAGGCCAGCCATTATGATCCTAGCACGCAGTACAAGAAGAGTTGGGGATCATTGAAGAGAAAGAGAGGATTAACTCTTTGTTACAATTGTAGAAGACCGGGCCATCTTGTTAAGGAATGCCTTGGGAGAAACCTTAGTTGCCTCTATTGTAAATCTATGGACCATGAAGTATTGGATTGCCCTAGAATGATGGCTAGACTTGAAAAACTGAATATCAAACAAGCAAACTCTGAAGGAGATCAAGAGACTAAAATTATGGAAGAACCCTAGAAATAATCAGAGATCATGTTACTGAAAATAAAAGAAACCCTAGATGATCATAAGGATGTCAGTTTGTCAGAAATCTTCAAAGAAAAGGAGAAAATCAAAGTAAGAATAGGAGACTTCGACATTGACTGTGCCCTGGATGAGGGAACACCGATGAATATTATGACAGAAATAACTTGGGAAACCCTAGGAAGGCCTTCTCTGATCCCTTCACTAGGAACCATCGGATTATTTAAAGGAAAAATGGTAACCCTATGTGGCAGAATTACCCAGATAACTATGAATACCCGTGGAACTTCGACAAAGGAAGAGTTCGAAGTCATTAGATTTATTGAGCACCGTTCCCCATTTCCATCTTTGCTAGGAAAGATCTGGATTGAAAAAGACCAGATCCGGAGGAAAGAAGAAAAGGAAGCCCTAGAACAGAAGAAGCAAGAACTCATGGAATTTATGACTAGAAGGATTGCCTACTTGATGGAGGAACAAGAGAACATATCTCCACTGTTAAACACCAGGAACCTGGATGTCGAAGCTAT
Source organism: Picea sitchensis (assembly GCA_010110895.2). Classification (NCBI taxonomy): domain Eukaryota; kingdom Viridiplantae; phylum Streptophyta; class Pinopsida; order Pinales; family Pinaceae; genus Picea; species Picea sitchensis. Next base: position 90,242 of record SNQJ01S0047142.1, on the reverse strand, counting down.
AAGAGCATTAGAGGAACCAAAGAAGACCGAAATATCTAACCCATATGATGAAGGAGTCAAGGATGATTTTAAGGATGGAAATTTATTTTAAAATGCAGAAACCTTGGTGAATCTTACTAATCCTTCATATGACAACTATAAATGTTAGGCGATATTTTTATAAAAATATTCAAATTTCTAAGGATTTTATATAGTTTTTATAAAATTATGGTGAGCTTTAAGGTAAAATAATTTTATCCTTTAGAATTTGGGCGAATCATTTTTAAAATAACAAATCTCTTTTTTGGAAAAACCATGGAAAATTAGCCCATGAGTGAAATTTAGCCCCTAAAATCATCCCTGGAAGGAGTATTACCCTTGGATCTGAGGAAAGATCCTAGGCAGGGCGAAGTGACTATGTCAAGAGAAGATAAGATTCATAATGGAAAGAGGGTGACCGAGACTAAGCTCACTAGGAAAAAGGGTAGGAAGCTAAGTAAGAAGAGGGCTGAAATCGGAAAGCTACAGACGAGTCCAGAAGGAACTTCATAGAAGGAAACGTCACAAGAATTGAGCTTCGCCGAGATATCAGAACAACAACATCTGGCACTTCGCCATGGCGCGGTAATATAATCGTTGGACCGATATACCTGTTTGACTTCCACCCCGAACGGGTTGAAAAGTAATTATGGGTTCCCACTAGACCATTGAACAACACCAGAATGGATAGAACAGAGTTAATGCATGTCCCATATCCATTGGAAGCAGACCATTGCTAAGTTTCCCTACTTAGTCTGTCGCGCCACGCACCTAGAATACTTTTTTCTAAGTGAGAATTTGAGCTCGAACCTTGAGATTACTTCACCTTGCAATCATTGACTTGTTTCCTTACTGTTCATCGTAATCTCAGGAGTCATTTTCACACCTGAGCTAGTGGACCCAAGCTTGTATGTCGGACGAGATCAACGTTGTCGAGAAAGTAGTTGAAGAAGTTTTGACTGGCCTAATGGCTGAGAGAGTCATGTCAAAGAGAAGGATGTCTGCAGGTATGAAAGCATCGTCGTCAGGAGGAGTCCAAGCTTTTGCCTCCACTACTCATGGTGCAGGACCTTCCAGAACCACGACCGAGACAAGAACAAAGCACATAGATGATATTGCAAATGCCAAGTTGATCCCGCGCATTTTGTCGGTTTACATCCCACCTTTGAGCGAAAATATTAACCGTGATAGTGTACCCAGAGAATTTGAGTACAACTTGATCACCACATATCTTCCGAAAGGATTGCGCGCAGTACGTGATAACTAGGATAAGCTCGTAGCACTAAAATTCAGTGATTTTAACCTTGGAGATCGCAAAACCTACAGCATTTTGGTTCCGCATAAATAAATAACTAAGACCAAAGGCCGTAATCCTAAGATTGTCCCGCAGTCCTGGACCTAGAACCTCACGTAGTCCACACTACTCAACGTAATGAATATCCCTCACTTCGGCAGACACCAGGAAGTCAATGCATGTGTCAGGTTGTTGTTGTCTTGCTACCACGACGAATATTTATGGTTGGATCGTCACATTACTATGGATCCAACTCTGATCAATCGGATCACAGGACTCAGCATGCAAGGCCCTGACCCACATGACTTTTACCCAGGCAAGACCTCTGACTGAGCACTAGCATAGTGGATAAAGGAAAATTATGGTGATGTAGAGAAGGGAACGCGAGGCTACAAGGTAGCCTCCATTCAGAGCGGCGCAGTGCGCCTTTCATGTCAGTTGATCACAGGAAAATTAGTTCGTAAGAATAGACCGACACAGGTGACTAGCTTCGTAGTTGACCTCACAGGGAAGTGCACCGAGGGACTACAGAAGAATTGGGCACAGTATCTCGTCAACCAATTAGAGTTGGATTGCAGAGGAGCGCAAGACCAAGGGTATGAGTTCCACTTTAGTTGGCTACTCATACTCATCTCTTTCATCACTTGGGAGCTGCCAAAGGGAGCCACTTTCCTGGAGATCAAACCTTTCAAACCACTAGCCGCGAAGTTCTGTATGTTGTGGTACTCCAACGACATGAACAAGCAGTGGTAGTCTAATGATGTATTCCACACCTACTTCAACCAACTGAAAACTACAATTTAGTCTACACCACGAATCACCCCGAATGCACTTCATAGGTTTAGACCTTTGATGAAGTTTAGCACGGATCGCCACTTCATCTACATTACAGCATGTAGTGATGAACATAAACAATAGCTCCAATCCTACTACAAGCTGACAGAGGATGACTTGGAGGAGATCACCAAGGAATGGTCAACAAACCTACTTGTTGCAGCAGACCCCGCAGATATGTCTGACAAGGAAATCTCTGAAGCTATGTCAGATACACCTGGGCCAAGTAGGACTAAGAAGGATGACAAAGTTGAAGATGTCCCTAGCACATCCATGAAGACTGCTTCGATCTCACCTGCGCAGGGAGGTGATGGTGACGAGCTAGGTGGTACAGAAGTGGAGAAAAACAGAGGCGAAGTGACTCCACCAAGAGAGGAGGATTATCCCTCCATGAAAAGAAAGATGACACCACCAAAACCCTCCTCCCGAGAGGTTCACATAACAACGCACAACCCAACAACAGGTACATGCGCTGCAAAGTAAAGTGATGGAAGTCTCCCAATAGCTTCAGCCGATCCAATAAAAGGCATGCCAACTGTTCGTTGAACTTGAAAACTAGGAAGTTGAACTCAAACAGGTTGTCATCACTATAGAACAACATCTGGAAGGACCTCTCAATGACACATTGATCCAGGAACTTACTGAGCAAGTGGTTGTCGCACTGCAGCAGGTCGAAGCAGCTCGAGCCAAGCTTGAGGCATTCGAGACGGAATTGAATAGAACTGCATGACTCGGGACGAGTCACGGGTGAGTGTTGGGGGCCTGTTCGCCTTTGACCAAGTTTTGAAGCATACTTGGTCATATTTGACCATTTTGGGACTATGAAAGCTTGCCAAAGACGGAGCGCAACACGAAGCAAGCAAGACCTATTTTTAGGTACCTTTTAGGGTTTTTGGATTGATGTAAAGGGAAAGGGATTTTGGCCCGTGGGTTTACCCACGTTTAGGCCCATTTTGTAATCTATAAATAGATACTTAGGCAATGTAAGTAGGGGGGACAACTTAGTGCAAATGTATAGCTAAAGGCTTAGTGCTAGTAGATGGATCTGTGTGATCGCATGTGTATCGCAAAGTGATCTGTGCATGATTGTAAGGAGATTGGAATGCTAAGTGCAAGTTTTTGTGGTTTTGTGTTGAGTGCAAGGAAGAAGGATCTAGCGAGCTGCGCAGATCTTATGTCCTGTGCAAAGTAAGGGTCATTGAAGCTCCGTGCTCGTTTTTACTTATTTTGCACCATCTTTTTCGCTTTCTTGAACGGTGATTTCATGTTTTGGTTTGAGTTTGAAATACTTGTCATCATATTTGCCACTAATTGAGCATGCAACAGATCCACCAAGTCATTTGTGTGCACAGGGGACATCCAGGTCTAACAAGTCCTTTGTAAGCTCAGTGAGCTTCCGTAGAAAATGGTATCAAATCAAAGCAGTCCATTTTGGGCTTAGAATTTAAGCTAAACAGATAGGTCAAATCTTCAATGGTGGAGATCCAACAGTCGATGCAGATCAACGATTCTCACGCATTCGGAGCCTCAAACTCATGCGGGGTTTAAAAAGATTGACTCCACGACTTCGACGTTCGGGCATCTAAACTTTCCATTGGTTCAAATATTCTAAAGTGTCCACATGTTGAAATATTGGAGCCCCGAAGTTTCGGAGTGGGCCCTCACTGCCACGCCACATTGCAAGTTAATTTATCCATGAGGTTTTACTTCAAGACAAGCACAGAGTCCCAAAATGCCGAAGTGTTGGAGACATGTCATCCATTAGTTTTTTACGTGTGACACTCTCCTATCATGACACGTATCACTCATCAGTGTTGACACGTGGAAGTCGTCAGTCGAGACACATAGCACCCATTTTTGGCACATTTGGGGTCGACATATGCATTATTTCAAGTGACATGTGTCGCCCTCCTTTCTGTGACACGTCAGCAATTGATGTCAGGTTGCCACGTCGGATTCGGAAGATCTTCCTCTGGGAGGTTTTCAAACGCAGCACTACAGGTCTCCCAAAGTTTCGAACTTTTGAAATCCTTTAATGATTAAAGTATTAATCTCAGGTTGATTAGTCTAATATAAGCACAGATTAGTAACTTCGAGAGATTAACACTCTCGAATATTTAGATGTAGCGCAAATCCCAAACCTACGAACATCGAAATTCTGAAGTGGATCATCCACCTTTATTACATATTTGAAAGGTTTAAAAAGGGGTGCCAAACCAGGAATGGGGAAACTACACGTCCAAAATCCAAAAAAGCACAACATAACTTGCTTATGTTCTCCAAGAGATAAGTGGGGGGAGAACATGGCTAGTACTTTCAGTTGTCTTCAGTGGCCTCAAACAACGTGCATGCTAGTTCTCAATGTAGAACTCAGTTCTGTCTCTCCTAGTCCTTTATGTCAAATCCTAGTTCATTCCAGTGCATGCATAGGTCCAGTTTCATTGTCAGTAGCAATTTTCAGTTATTTAATTGCGGGATTATTTTATATTAAGGCATAATCAGTGGTCCTTTTTGTGTGATAAGAACCACTGCTTTTATTTAAGTCAGGCTCGAAGTATACATTAAGTGACTCCAGCCAGTGTTTAGTGAAGTTAATAAATTGTTAACGACATATGTGGTATATTTAAGCCTCATTCCTAGATGGATGAGAACCTTTGCAACTCTGATAAATAGGCAGTTTTTGTATGTTTTAGGGGTCGAGTTTTTTTTGGAAAAAATAAAGGCATCAAAAGGGTTGGAACTGCTCAGATAACTGTAAATTTCTCTACCTAGTGAATATATGTTGATGACAATTGTGTTCTCTTACTCAAATCTTTGTGTGTTTAATCTTTTCTTGAATGCAAATTTTGTGATGTGTGCAATGTACATTTCCTTATTCTTTCAACCATTATTGTAATACATCTTTTTGCCAATTCTGCAACCTGTTATACAACTATTGTTTAGTGAAATATCTATTATTTGGCAGCCTATTGAATGATTTTCATTTAGATATTTGTCTAAGTCTTAAGATATTATTTTAAGTCTTTATTCTCACATAGCAAGTGATTCATTGCATTGCTTTTTGTTGTTTCTTGTGTTTGTCTTTTCATATCCCCAACTGTTCATTGATATCCATACCATTGGCAAAAGAAAACCTACTCTTATACTGTGCGGCCTATCCAACTAGGTTACCATCTTTGAAAACCTATCCTTACGATGACCAACAAACCAACTTATCAAAAAACCAATCATTATAAACTTGAGGTGGCCTAGCTCTTCCCTTTAGCAGTCAGGTGTAGACTTTAGGACCAACATCTACTGTGTTGTAACCTAGGTTTGCACCAATTCCCTTTTCCCTCCTTTACCCTATGCATCCATCGATTCTGAGTTTTGTGGTTTCTTTTTGAGCTTATTCTCCATTATTTAATCACTCAACTTCATGGGCTTTGCTCGTCTTTACTTATTTTGCACCATATTTTTCGCTTTCTTGAAGGGTGATTTCATGTTTTGGTTTGAGTTTGAAATACTTGTCATCATATTTTCCACTAATTGAGCATGCAGCAAATCCACCAAGTATTTTGTGTGTGCAGGGGACATCCAGGTCCAACAAGTTCTTTGTAAGCTCAGTAAGCTTCCGCAGAAAAAGGTAGCAAATCAAAGCAGTCCATTTCGGGCTTAGAATTTATGTCAAATAGACAGGTCAAATATTCAATGGTGGAGATCCAACAATCGATGTAGATCAACAGTTCTCGCACATTCAGAGCCTCAAACTCACGTGGGGTTTAACATGATTGACTCCGCAAATTCGACGTTTGGGCGTCTGAACTTGCCATTCGTTCAAATCTTCTGAAGTGTCTAGACGTCGAAGTATTGGAGCCCCGAAGTGTCGTAGTGTGCCCTCACTGCCATGCCACTTCGTGAGTTAATTCATCGAGGAGGTTTTACATCAAGACAAGCATAGAGTCCCAAAATGTCGAAGTGTCAGAGACACGTAGCGTCCATCAGTTTTTTATGCGTGGCACTCTCCTATCATGACACATAGCACTCATCGATGCTAACACATGGCAGCCGTCAGTCGAGACACGTGGCACCCATTTTTGGTATATTTGGGGTTGACATATGCATTATTTCAAGTGACACGTGTCACCCTCCTTTCTGTGAGACGTTAGCAATTGATGTCAGGTTGCCATGTCAGATTCGAGAGATCTTCCTCCAAGAGGTTTTCAAACGTAGCACTACAGGTCTCCCGAAGTTCCGAACTCCCGAAATCCTTTAATGATTAAAGTATTAATCTTGATTTAATTAGTCTAATATAAGCACATATTAGTAACTTCACAAGATTAGCACTCTGGGAGATTTAGATGCAGCGCAAATCGCAAACCTCCGAATGTCAAAATTTTGAAGTGGCTCACCCAAATTTATTACATATTTGAAAGGTTTAAAAAGGGGTGTCAAACTAGGGATGGGGAAACTACACGTCCAAACTTTAGAAGAGCACAACATAACTTGCTTATGTTCTCCAAGAGATAAGTGGAGGAAAAACATGGCCAATGATTTTAGTTGTCTCCAGTGGCCTCAAACAACGCGCATGCTAGTGATCAATACAGAACTCAGTTATGTATATCCTAGTCCTTTTATGTCAAATCCCGGTTCATTCCAGTGCATGCATCTGACCAGTTTCATTGTCAGTAGTAGTTTTCAGTTATTTAATTGCAGGATTATTTTAGATTAAGGCATAATCAGTGGTTTTTTTTGTGTGATAAGAACCACTCATTTTTATTTAAGTCAGGTTCGAAGTATACATTAAGTGGATCCAACCAGTGTTTAGTGAAGTTAATAAAAAAATTAATGACAGATGTGGTAGATATAAGCTTCAGTCCCAGATGGACGAGAGCCTTTGAAATTCTGATAAATAGGCAGTTTTTGTATGTTTTAGGGGTCGAGTTTTTTTTGGAGAAAAATAGAGGCAGGAGAAGGGTTGGACCTACTCAGATGATTGTAAAGTTCTCTACCTAGTGAATATATGTTGATGGCAGTTGTGTTCTCTTACTCAAATCTTTATGTGTTTAATCTTGTCTTGAATGCAAATTTTGTGATGTGTGCAATACACATTTCCTTATTCTTTCAACCATTATTTTAGTACATATTTTTTTTTTATTTTGCAACCTGTTATACAACTATTGTTTAGCGAAAGATCTATTATTCGACAACCTATTGAATGATTTGCATTTAGATATTTGTCTAAGTCTTAAGATATTATTTTAAGTCTTTATTCTCATGTAGCAAGTGATTCATTGCATTGCTTGTTGTTGTTTATTTTGTTTGTCTTTTCATATCCCCAACTGTTCATTAATATCCATACCATTGGCAAAAGAGAACCTACTCTTATATTGTGCGGCATGTCCAACCAGGTTAACATCTTTGAAAACCTATCCTTACGCTGACCAACAAACCAACTTATCAAAACACCAATCATTATAAACTTGAGGTGGCCTAGCTCTGCCCTTTAGCAGTCAAGTGTACTTTAGGACCAACAACCCCTAAAATAAGGAAGTTGGTTAGAGTTGATTAGATGAGGAAGTTACTTGGAGAATTATAAATAAGAGAGAAAAGGTTTTTTATGAGTATGATATTTGAGAATATTGAATATCCATTTGTGAAAGGTTATTTGGGCAGGTATTATTGATAGAGAAAATTCACAATAGAAAAAGTATGACATAAAAAGTGCATTAGAAAAAGTGCAGAGGAAAAATCACGGCAGAAAAAAGTGCGGCAGAAAAATTGCGGTAGAAAAAGTGCAGCAAACAAATCGCAACAGAAAAATCGCGATAGAAAAAGCATGGTAGAAGAATCATGGTAGCAAAACCGCGAAAGCATAATCACGGAAGCAGAACCACGGAAGCAGATTCACGACAACAGAATCACAACAACTTATGGTATTTGGTTTATTAAGAGTATGGTGTATTTCTAGAGGTATCTAGTTGGTTATCTTTGTGATATTGTTGAGAGTTGTCTTGGTGATTGATCTTGGTGAGTAAATCTGATTTGGATGATGAGATTGATGTGACAGATTGTGTGGTGCATAGATAGTGCACTTGTGTTGGTATAGAATGTTGGTACAATTTAATAGATTTTTTTCTATCTACAAGCTGGGTCACTGTGTCCAACATTTGGTATCAGAGCAGGACTTCACTATAAGCCTTAACAAGCTTGGAGGAGATCCATGGACACACAAATGGATGATGAAGTTCCAATATTTGATGAGAAAAATGATTTAGCATGGAGAATAGAAACGAAAGGGTATTTGAAAGCAAAAGGAGCAAGTGCTTGGAAATAAGTTATCGGTGGATCATTTACCTTGAGAATAAGTCAAAGTTTGTAGCTCAAAAGGAAGAAAAGAAGAATGATGCATTGGATCTCAAGACCATTTTCAATGGAGTCTCAAGTTCTATAAAAGAAAACATGGGACAATGTACTTCCGCTAAGGATCTATGGTTGAAGCTAGAGAAGACATATCAAGGAAAAAAGGAAGACACTGAAGACAATTCGATCAAGAACAATGAAGGTAAAGACTCTCCAAAATCCTCTGATTGCAATAATTCTAAGTGTGATGATCGAATGTTTCTCTACAAGTGAAGAAGAAAATATAGAACTAGTATGTGTAGAATCAAATGATAGTTATCCTATAGATGAAGAGGAATATTTGTTGAAGCTTAAAGATAATGTTTTATCTGAGTTAGATGATGTTAGTAGTGAAATAAGACATTACTCAATTGCTTTTGAGTATCTTGAAAAATACACCAAGGAAGTCCTAGAAAAGTACCCAAGATATACCATGGCACTAAATCAAATGCTCAAAGAACAAGAACAAAGTAAAAAGACTCAATTAGAAGAAAAAGAAGAAGAGATCAAAATAATAAAGAATGAAATAGAAGAAAAGAAGAAGGTAGATGATGAGCTTAGAAAAAGTCTTGAATTTAATGTCAATCTTAAGACCAAAATTGAAGAAGACAAAAGAATAGAGGAACTATTGAAGAATCAAGTAAATGAAAAGAAAGAGT
>SNQJ01S0047142.1:70881-81006 GCA_010110895.2 Picea sitchensis | reverse complement strand
TGAATAGGGACATGGTGTAAACTAGGACCCTTCCTCGCCTACAATGTTTCAAAACCAATATTTCCCAGGACCTTGGTCTCAAATGACACAACTCACCACCTCCATTAGTCCAATCACTACCAGTCATATTGGAGCTCCATCACCAACCAAATCCATCACCAACCACTGGTAGTCATGTTGGAGATTGGTCGACGACCTCTACAAGTCGTGTTGAAGACCCACAACCAACCGCTTCTAGTCATGTTGAGGGAATCACTCTAGTTGCCACAAGTCATATAGAATGCACATCTCCAACCTCTGTACATCATGTGGGAGATGACTCTCTAGCCTCTGCCAGTCATACTAAGAGCATGTCACCAGCCATTGTAAATGACGTCAGGGGAATTCATATGATTGAGAATCCTAGACGTCTCATACATAAGCCAAAATTACTTTGAAGTAATTACGAAGGAAATCACCTTACTCATTTGTGTCTTGCTACTGTTGGGATACCAGAAGCGTGGTTCTCACCTGGGGGCCCTTCGGGTTCTGAGTCATCTTTGGTTTCCCAACACTTTGTTTCTCCTTTGATTGACACGACAGTCAAGACGATGCAATCATCACCTGAACCCACTCCTATTTTTAAGGATGGTGGATCTCTTGTACTTGGTGTATCACATCCTATTCAACCAATGGTTGAAGAAGTGGTCACGCCGATGCAATTTTCGGTCGATCCCACTCTTCTAGTTCTAGTTCTATACCTTCTATACCATGTCATTAGCATTTCTAGTATTGCACTTTATGAACAAGAGAGAGTTTTACTCTCCTCGAGTACTCTCCCTTCAAGTCCTGGAAAAGTTCTCTTTGATTGGGATGGTCCTATGGGGTATCCAATGCCTCCTCCTATGTCCTTTCAAGTAAGAGACATTATATGATATATCACAAAGAAGGTAACCTCCGCTAGCAGTTTATCCTCCTCAACTTGGAGAGATTTGGGTTTTCCTAAGCTTGTGTCGGCTATTCATAAGATACTGACATTTCATAAAAGTCTAGCATGGGAGCCTTGGCCTCCCCTATGACATGTCACCTAGAAACTCCTAAGCTAGTCTAATTTAAGATCTTTTCCGACTTGTCTAAAAAAGTGAAAAGATTGCCGAGTGAATTTTTCCCTTTCACACTAGTTAAATTGAACTTGAAAGGTCGTGAGTCTTAGTTAAGCTCTTTTCCAACTCATTTTCAAAAAGAGAAAATATGGCCGAGTGAACTTGTCTCTTTCACACTCATAAATTGGATTTGAAAGGACGTCTATTTGGTACAAGTTTATCTCTTTTTTCACACCAATTAGACTAAGATTATGAAAAATGACATTTTTTGGCGTTAAGTTGTGATTGCATATCATGCCCTTGCTTGCAGTATTGAGCCTATGGTCAATTCTCGCTTTGTGTTATAAATCGTTTGCCTTAGCAGTTTTTCATCCTCAACCAAGCAGAGCCACTTTTATATCCTTTGAAATTTGACAACCTATACCCAAGAGGGAACATTCCCCTGAGTGTCCATCTCCTGCATGCACCTCCTTGCATTGAGCATAAGTATGTTCCACTGTTGGAACTAGTTTTTCTTACTTGCAACACTCATTTCCTCCTCTATATCATAACATTCATTTGACTATGAAAAACAAAATGGGCGGGAAGGGAGTATTATCTTATATCGGAAGTAGTCGTGTTTCCTTTGAACAAAGAAAAAAATTGTTGAGTCCACTTGTCATCATAATTTTGGGTTTAGCATGGCCTTAGGAAGTTGAGATTGTTGTAGAGAGTTTAATCCCCTGACTGGTTACTCTTCTAGTCCCTATGGATAGTTTGATTGATGCCTCCTACATCTCATGGTTTCATCACTGAGTCTATGCTTCCAAAGTCTTCCATATGTCTCATTCTCTTGTTCAAAGGATGTCTATCAACCTGTGTCAGAAATTCCTCATAACTCTTGACTTTGCATGTCATCCATACCCTCAGTTTGTCTTAGAATCACATGAAGTTGTAGTCCAATTACGCACCCTGGTCCTACTTTCCTCATTGGTAGGTAACCTTGAAACCAACAGTCGACATTTCATCATTGGTCGTTGACTTGGTGGTTTCCCTTTTGTTCGACGACAGGAAATCTATTAACACATTGGGATTTTTGCAGTCTCTTGGATACCATTAGCCTTATTGGTGGTTTCCTCACCTTTTTTAGTAGGATTCCTCATTGGGTACTATTTAGAGGGTCTTTTTTGTGTATCTCTTGCACTTGGCACACATGAAAGACGCACAGGGTCGTTGGTTTGTGAACATGTTCTTCATATAATTTCCTCCAAATCATCAAACTCCTGCTTTGTACCTCATGTTGAAAGATGAGAGATTCCTTAATTATCTCCTTTCTGTGGGTCTCCTTCCATCGAAATTAACTCATCTATTCTGGAAATGAGACCTAGAGTCCTACGAGTATTTAGAGGCTTGCAATCATTAGTGGTAGGTTCTCTTTCCATTGACAGTTGGGAATACATCAATGTCTCCTGATAATTGGATTCTTCAAGTGTTCGACCCTGAATCCTTTATTCACACTTGTAAGAATGAACTTGGTGCCTTGATACCTACTTTCATCATCGGTAGATTGTCTCGCGTTTGTTAATGGTATACCTCAATTACCGATAATCAAACAAAGTCTCATTGTGTTCGACCTCGACTCCTTTATTCACACGATGTAGACTTGTACCTTTGGCAGATTTTGTTGAAGACTTGAAGACATTAGTTCGTAGCCACAACTTTCCTGAGTTGTTGCCACCTTTTCATTGGACCAGTACCTATGTGAATTCAGTGATCATGGGAGATCATATTGTACTCCATTGTATACAAATATCTTCATATTGATTTTGAGACTGGTTTTACTAGGGCTTGTTCATGACTATGACAGTCGTTGGCATGTAACCACATTTGTATTTTCCTATTCATGGCCATGGACAATTGTTTGGTATATTTTCACATGGATTTGCAGTGTAATTCAAATTGGTAGCCATTTATGCAAAGTCAGTACATATTGTAAGGAGCAACTAGTTTTTCCAGCTGGGTCCCCATTACTCCACTTCTGGGTTTTTATAATGTAGTTCGGCCATTGCAGATACTCCTCTAACCTCACACATTAGGGAGAATATGTTATAGCAAGATTTGCCTCACCACATGCAATATTGCACATAAGGCCCTTTTCCATTTCCCTATGTAGACTTGAAGTCACTTTTTTCAAATCCCAGAGCTAAAAATATATTTGTTTCCACATATACACATCTTGCCTACTATACAACATGCATATATGCAAGTTGCACCACTACAACCCGCGTACATCGGGAAATGTGCCCAAAATTGAAAAATATTGTCAAGTTTCCATGTCACATCACGAGATAAATGATCCTTGGCCTTCCATATACTAGAAACATTCTGAATCAACCCTTCAGTTCCACTTGAAGGTTATAAATGGGCCAAATCCGAGCTATGAAAAACAGGAGAAAGAATTCAACTTTGAGAGAAAATTTACTCTGGAGGAATTATTCACTTCACATTGAGTCTACATCCCTTTATCCTTTAAGTTTGAACACATTGGTGAGCCCCCAAGCTCTTCCCTTACTAATTGAGAACTTCGTTGTCTCTCTTATATGAGGTTGCCTTTGGTGGAGGATTGAAGTGGTGGAGGCCCAGCTGGAAGGAACTTAGTTTCTCGGTTCCGAACCGTGCCGACACGAAAGTCTGTAACTTATTCAATTCTGCTGATTATATCTTAACATAAATACACTTTTCTCGTCCAATTAACATCTTGCAAATATTTGAATTATTATTCCATGGGCATATTTGTTATGAATGTTGATGGATTATGCTATTGAATGTGCTAACATCATATATTGTCACCATATTCTTGCGTTTCTTGGTTGTTGAGGACTAGTTGCAGGTATATTGCTTTGGGTCAAGTGCTCAACAGTGGAATTCATCGAACGTCTGGATGAGGTAGGCCTTTTATATTATCATGCTAGCATATTTGTTTATATAGCATACTTGAGAGTAGAGTTGATTTCTGCAGTCATTTCCATCTGTTGTGGTTTACCCCTAGCCATAGAGAGATTTTCCTCTTAACAGTGTGGTCGGTGTGTCCAACAATTGGTAACAGAGAAGGCCTTCATCAGAAGCCTTACAAGTTTGAAGGATATCCATGGACAGACAAATGGATGAACATGTAGATGAAGTTCCCCTCTTTTATGAAATAGATTACGCAACATGGAGAATAGAAATGAAAGGGTATTTGAAGGCAAAAGGAGCAGGTGTTTGGAAAAAACTATTAGTGGATCAGTTCCCTTGAAGAATAAGTCAAATTTTGCAACACAAAAGGAATCAAAGAAGAATGATGCATTAGCTCTCAAGACCATATTCAATGGACTCTCAAGTTTTGTTAAAGAAAGCATGGGAGAATGTACTTCTGCCAAGGATCTATGGTTGAAGCTAGAGAAGACATATCAAGGAAAAAAGGAAGACACCGAAGACAACTCCGTCAAGAACAATGAAGGTAAAAACTCTCCAAAATCCTCTAATTGCAATAATTCTAAGTTTGATGATGTTGAATGTTCCTCTACAAGTGAAGAAGAAAATCTAGAAGTAGTTTGTGTAGAATCAGATGACAATTATCCTATAGATTAAGAGTAATATTTGTTGAAGATTAAAGACAAAGTTTTATCTGAGTTAGATGATGTTAGAAGTGAAATAAGACATTACTCAATTTCTTTTGAATATCTTGAAAAATACACCAATGAAGTCCTAGAAAAGTACCCAAGATATACCATGGCATCAAAGAAAATTCTCAAAGAATAAGAAGAAAGTAAAAAGACTTAATTAGAAGAAAAGGAAGAAGAGATCAAAAGACTAAAGAATGAAATAATTTATCAAGCAGAAGAAAATAAGAAGGCAGATGACGAGCTTAGCAAAAGTCTTAAAGTTAATGTCAATCTCAAGACCAAAATTGAAGAAGCCAAAAGAATAGAGGAACTATTGAAGAATCTTGTAAATGAAAAGGAAGGGGCATTCCATAAGTTGGAGGCTGAAGTTGTTGATCTTAGAAATAAAGTAGAGAAGTCAAACACTCACATCAAGTTCATGAACAACTCAACAATCTTGGATGAGATCCTAGATAGCCAAAGATCTCCAAATGGTAAATCAGGTCTTGGATACAACAAGGAGGCTATACATCTTGAAGCTAGAACTTCTAAGAAGCATGAGGTAAGTCCTTCATTCTCAAAAGGTGGAAATAATGTTGCAAGTCAACCATCTGCACAAAGCAAGGGAACTTTCAAAAGAACAAAGAAAGGAAGACATCAAGAAGTCATCTTTACACCTCAAAACAAATTTAGAAGAGAGACACCTTCAAGATGGACACCAAAGAAAATGTATGAAAATGTTTTTCATGGTCACTACTACTCATGTAATGAATATGGTCACAAAGCTTTGGATTGCAGACATTATGCAAGGAAAAATAATGGAAGGTTTCATAAAATCCTAAGGTTTTGGAGATGTAGTCAAGTGGGACACATTGCTACTCATTGTCACACCATGAGATGCTATAATTGTAGTGGGTTTGGCCACAAATCCCAGGATTGCTGGAACACAAGAAGACAATCCATGGGGAGTGCTTAATATAGCATGACAAGAAGAACACATGAAGCTAGGAATGAAGACAATGTTGAAAATATGGAAGCTCAGAGTTCAAGTTCTGAGAAGATGGGACACCTTCAGAAGTGGGTGAAGAAGACTGAACAACCAGAACAACAAGGCAGCCATGAGGCAAGTTCAAGCTTGACATTTTAATAAGCATACGCGGGCTACTGTGGAGAAAGTTACGTATATACACAAGATGACCTATAGATAGATCGTGTACATACATGAGTTGTTTGTGTAACAAGCCGCATATATGTGGTAAAATCCTGGTAAAGAAGGCTATGCAGATGAGAAAAGCATGATTTGATAATATAACTCTATTTTGCAGGGTTTGACATGGTTTGTTGCAGGTTTTCATGATTATATGGTTGCATAATGTATGTATGATAATGACATATGGTTGAGTGTTGAAACATATGCTTGATCCCTATCCTAAATGCATCATACTAACTCTAGAGTATGGATTGAGGCTTTTTATGTTGAGGAACAATGTTTGTTCTGACAGTGAAGTTATAGCAATTTGGTTATGAGATATATCATGATGATGTGATATATCATTGATAGATTGAGGCACACTTCTGGTACATGTTTAGAGATACTATTGGATGCTTAGTATTTGTTGTTTTGAATGGTGGTTGAGGAATATCTGTTATGGTACATGGTTGGTACATATGTGAGATCCATTGATATATCTTATGATGTATTTGTTGGATGTTTTTGGTGCATGCATTTGACATGTGGCTGAGCTACATATTGGGACATGTAGTTGATGAGGTGATTATGTTGTACATCATTGATGAGTCATAGCTTGATCTATAGTTGATGCATGATTGGCACATACTTGGTACATTGGGTAAGGCATACATATATGAGAACACATCTTGATTGTGGTTCATCTTGTTGAATTTTGGTGCATGATTGATGCACTTGTAGAGGGTAGATGATTGTGGGTGATGGTACTTGGTAAAATTACATCATTGGTATTACTTGTTTAACATATACTTTGATACATGATGTATGGGATAGTTTAGACACTTGTTGTGGTGGTTGGTTGGTACATTATTTGATGCTTGATGGTTGAGATACATATCTTGACACATGGTTTGTGGAACTTGGTTTATGATAGAGGCATATCATGTGTGATATGACACTTGGTTTAGGCACATGGTTGGAATGTTGATGATGTTATTGGTACATTGATAGAGGCACTTGTTGATGATCCTAATATATGCTTGGTACACAGTTGGCACATGTTATTGACATATGGTTGATACACTCCATTAATGATATATTATGATATACTATATGATATTGATGTACATGGTTGATGTACATGAGTGTTGTGCATGGTTGGCACACACTATGGCACATGATGTACATGGTTGATGTTTTGTTCATGATTCTCTATTCACTCTTGACATATTTTTTTGCTTCATAAAGTATGGAATGGCATGAGTCTTATGCATGGACAGGTCCAAGGATCGTCATAGGAAGAGCAGATCATTCTTGAGAAGTTGATCCATGTTTCGGTTGAGCAGTAGCATTTGAAGCAGAAGCAGATTGCAGTAGCAACATATTGTTCATCTTGCATAGAAGATAAGGGGAAATATACCCACAGGGGGAGTCATTCTTCTTCCCATGATTCCAAGAGGAGAGATTCACCAGATGCAGGATAGAGAGATAGATGCTTGGAGAGAGAACACAAAGGCATATTTCCAATGGGAACGATGGTCATAGAGGGAGCATGAGCAATATGCCTTTAGCATTACATCAGAGTGATACCCCTTGTTTAAAAGGGGAGATATTATTTAGAGGAATCTCAAAGGCATCCAGATAGGGGGAGTATCCCCACAGAGAGTTTAGGCAGGGAGAGCAACCCCAAGGAGAGAACTACCTTTTTCCATTGATGTCAATGGGGGAGAGATAGTCACATTGATGTGATTGAGATGACTATTGATGAAGAGAAATGCCATATCTACATGTTTCCATCAATGATTGGTGTTGACATCAATGTTGGTATTGTCGTTAATGCCAAAGGGGGATATTGTTGCATTATGTTGTCATTGATGTCAAGGAGTTGATGTCTTGTCATAGTATCATTGATGTATTGATTGATGGACTATGTTTTCATATATGTAATTGATGTCAAAGGTGTCAAGTGGTGTCATAGTGATGTATTGTCATGGATTGATGTATAGATAGGATGATGTAAAGGTTGGTCATTTTTGTCTTGTCATGGCCAATAGGAAGTACCAAATGGATGAAATCCAAAGTGGTCCCCTTATGGTGAAATCCCTTGCGGGAAGATGCTTTGTGAAGTCCAAGTGATTAAGTGGATGAGTCATCCTAGATGTGTGGTTAAGTAACCCAATGAATGATTGTGAAATATTGTAATGGAGATCCATGAATTTGTAAGTGAGACTACTCTAGATGGATAGTGCTTGTCATGCCATTTTCGATGATACGTGGAATGTCACATAACTCCTCACGAATATAGAGTTATGACCTTGTGAAGTTGGAGAACCCTCATGTGTTGTCTAGAAGTCCCTAGAAACTGAAAGAAGTCAAATTATTCTAGAAGCTCCTAGAAGATGTTGACAAGTCAAAGTGGTTAGTCATGGGTTAAGTGGTTGCAACAAGAAAACAATTAAAAATAAATTAGTTGCAATTAGATGTGGAGAAGTTACTATTTATGGAGAAAGTGGGTTAGAAGTGAACAAGAGGTTAGAAGTGGGTTATCCCCTAAAAGAAGGAAGTTGGTTAGAGTTGGTTCGATGAGGAAGCTACTTGGAGAAGTATAAATAAGAGAGCAAGGGTTTCTGATGAGTATGCTCTTTGAGCATATTGAATATCCATTTGTGAAAGGTTATTTGGGCAAGTATTAATGATAGAGAAAATTCGCAGTAGAAAAAGTGCGGCAGAAAAAGTGAGACAAAAAAATTGCGGCAGAAAAAGTGCAGTAGAAAAATCACGATAGAAAAAGTGTGGTAGAAAAATCATGGCAGAAGAATCACGACAACAGAACCGTGGAAGCAAAATTGCGGTAGTAGAATCACGACAAAAGAATCGCAACAACTTATGGTATTTGGTTTATGGAGAGTATGGTGTATTTCTAGAGGTATCTTGTTGGTTATCTTGGTGATATTGTTGAGAATTGTCTTGGTGATTGATCTTGGTGAGAAGATATGATTTGGATGATGAGATTGATGTGACAAGTTGTGTGGTGCATAGGTAATTCACTTGTGTTGGTATAGTTTGAGAGATTTATTTCTATCTACAAGTTGGGTCTTGTACTTGAGGGTTGAAAAATTGTGGTAGAAAAAGTGTGGCAGAAAAATCACGATAGAAAAAGTGCGACAGAAAATGCATGGCAGAAGAAGTGTGACAACAGAACCACAGAAGCAGAATCGCAGCAGCAGAACCACTATAACAGAATCACGACAACTTATGGTATTTGGTTTATGGAGAGTATGATGTATTTCTAGAGGTATCTTGTTGGTTATCTTGGTGATATTTTCGAGAGTTGTCTTGGTGATTGATCTTGGTGAGTAGATCTAATTTGGATGATGAGATTGATGTGACAGGTTGTGTTGTGCATGGGTAATGCACTTGTGTTGGTATAGAATGTTGGTACAGTTTGATATATTGATTTCTATCTACAAGCTAGGTCTTGTACTTGAGGGTTGGATTCCTCTTCTCAATTGGTGTTGAGATTTGCAGGTCGAGTATTGCATTGAGAGTTGGTGCTCTTGTGGAGTTGATTCTCTATTCAGTTGTTGCTGAAACCCCCCCCAAGGATTGTAGTATGTAATATAAAATAAAATTATACATATATCTTGTATTCCTTGTATTCTTTATGATGATGGTTTATTGATGATGTTTCTATTGAGATATGATTACATACAACTTGTTATAAATGAAAGTAATGGATGATGAGTAAATGGTGATTGCTAACTAAGGTATTTTTGTAAAGGAGTAAAAAGAGCCCTACACTTAATCACCCCCCCTCCCAGTGTGGTTGGTGTGTCCAACAATTTGGAGCTTCCTTTAGGTTGGAGCCTGGTAATCAGGGGGTTGTAGCCTTCTTCTGGTTGGAGCCAGAGAATTCATGGAGTTGTAGCTTCCTTCAGGTTGGAGCCTGTAAATAGGGGGTCATAGCCTCCTTCCAATTGTAGCTGAAGAATTGGGAAGTTGGTGCTTCCAATGAATGTATTCTTGACAATATATAAGAAATCATTTCGTGGATTTCTCCTATTTGGGTTTCCACGTAAATTCTGGTGTACTATGTATTTGATGTGATGTTGTTGATGTGATGCTACTTATGTTTATATGCTCATGATATATTGAATGCAATCATAGATGATAAATTGATTATATATTTCCGATAAAGTTGAAGTGTATATATTGTGGTTAAAAGTGGTAA
>SNQJ01S0047142.1:46646-64422 GCA_010110895.2 Picea sitchensis | reverse complement strand
CTCCAAATGATAAATTAGGTCTTGGATAAAACAAGGAAGCTATACATCTTGAAGCTAGCACTTCTAAGAAGTATGAGGTAAGTCCTTCACTCTTAAAGGGTGGAAGAAATGTTGCAAGTCAATCATCTACAAAAAGCAAGGAAACTTTCAAATAACAAAGGAAGGAAGACATCAAGAATCCATCTTTACACGTAAAAGAAAATTCAGAAGCGAGACACCTTCAAGATGGACACTAATGCAAAGGTATAAAAAACAATTTCATGATCACAACTACTCATGCAATGAATATGGTCACAAAGCTTTGGATTACAGACATTGTGCAAGGAAATATAATGGAAGGTTTCATAACACCCTAAGGTGTTGGAGATGTAATCAAGTGGGACATATTGCTGCTCATTGTCACACCATGATATGCTATAGTTATAGTGGATTTAGCCACAAATCCCAAGATTGCTGGAACACAAGAAGAAAGTCCATGAAGAGTGCTTCATATAGCATGACAAGAATAACACATGAAGTTAGGAAGGAAGACAACGATGAAAATATTGAATCTCAGAGCTCAAGTTCTGAGAAGTTGATACACCTTCAGAAGTGGGTGAAGAATATTTAACAACCAGAACAAAAAGGAAGCCATGAGGCAAGCTCAAGATTGACATGTTTAGAAGCATATGCGAGCTCCAGTGGAAGAAGTCATGTACATATGTGAGCTTACCTATAGATAGGTTGCATACATACATGAGTTCTCTTTGTAACATGCCGCACTTCTGTGGTAAAATCCTTGAAAATAAAGCTATGCAGATGAGGTGCAACATGATTTGATGGTATAACTTTGTTTTGCAAGGTTTGACATGGTTTGTTGCAGGTTTTCATGATTATATGGTTGCATGTATGTTTAATGTATGTATGGTGATGACATGTGATTTAGTATTGAAGAATATGCTTGATTGCTATCTTGGATGCATGATACTAACTCTATAGTATGGATTGAGGCATTTTCTGTTGAGGAACAATGTTGGTTATCACAACGAAGTTTTGACTCTTTGGTTATGAGATCTATCATGATGATGTGATGCTAGCTAGAGATATCGTTGATCTGTTGAAGCACACTTCTAGTACATGTTTAGATATACTATTGAATTCTTAGTATTTGTTGTAGTGAATGGTGGTTGAGGCAGACTTGTTATGGTACATGGCTAGTACATATATGAGCTCCATTGATATATCTTATGATGTATTGTTGAAGGCATATTTGTTCGATGTCATGGTGCATGCATTTGGCATGTGGTTGAGCTACATATTGGAACATGTGGTTGATGAGTTGATGAGGTGACTATGTTGTACATCATTGATAAGTCACTGCTTGATCTATAGTTGATGTATGATTGGTACATACTTGACACATTCGTTGAGACACTTTCTAGCACTATCATGGGCACATGGTTTATGGATAATATGGCATATGTGTATGGATATCTTATTAAGGTTTGGTGCATAGTTGATGCACTTGCTTTGTATTGGTGGTGATACATGTTTAGTGCATGGTTGATGCACTTATATATGGTATATGATTGTGGGTGATAGTACTTGGTTAAATTACATCATTAGTATTACTTGTTTAGCATATACTTTGATACATGATGCATGGGATAGTTGAGACACTTGTTGCAGTGCTTGGTTGGTACATTATTTGATGCTTGATAGTTGAGATACATATCTTGACACATCGTTTGTGGCACTTGGTTTATGATAGAGGCATATCATATGTAGTATCACACTTGTTTGAGGCACATGGATGGCATGTTGACAATGTTTTTGGTACATTGATTGATGATTAATGGTTAAGATACATTTCTTGACACATGGTTTGTGACACTTGGTTTATGGTAAAGGCATATCATAAGTGATATGGCACATGGATGAGGTACATAGCTTATGGATGTTGGCACATGTATGGTACATATATTGATGAGGTCATGGTACATACTTTGTGATGTTAGTACATAATGAGACACATCTTGGTGATGTTATGGTTCATAGTTAGATTCATGGTTTGGCACATGATTGAGGATCGTTAGAGGCATTGGATGGTGATACTGATACATGCTTAGCACACAATTGGCACATGTTCTTGGCATATGGTTGATACACTTCATTGATGATATTTTATGGTATATTGTATGGTGTGGATGTACATGATTTATGTCCATGGTTGGAACATGGTATGGAACAGGGTGCACATGGTTGATGCTTTGTTCATGATTCATTTTTTACATATATTTGGCTTCATGATTGAGGCATGAGATAGTATGTATGATTGGCATAAAATTGATGTATGGCATGGCATGAATTTGGATGATTGATGCATAGACATGTCCAAGGATCGTCATAGGAAGAACATATCATTCTTGAGTAGTTGATCTATGGTCCATTTGAGAAGTATGATTTGTAGTAGAAGCAGATTACAGTGGTATCATATTTTTCATCTCGCAAATAATATAGGGGGAGACATACCCGCATGAGGAGTTATTCCTCTTCCCTTGATTGGTTGCAACAACATGATTCCAAGAGGAGAGATTCATCAGATGCGGGATAGAGAGATAGATGCTTTAAGAGAGAGCACATAGGCATGTTTCCATGAGGAGCGATGGTCATAGGAGGAGCATGAGAAATATGTCTTCAACATTGCATTAGAGTGATATCCCTTGTTCAAAAATGGATATATTATTTAGAGGAAGCTCAAAGGAATCCAGACAGGGGGAGCATCCCCAAGGAAAGTTTAGGCAAGGGGAGTATCCCCAAGGAGAGAACTTCCCTTTTCCATTGATGTCAAAGGGGGAGAGATAGTCACATTGATGTGATTGATATGACTATTGATGAAGAGCATTTCCATGTTTACATGTTGCTATCAATGATTGGTGTTGACATCAATGTTGGTATTACCATCAATTCCAAAGGGGGATATTGTTGCATTATGTTTTCATTGATGTCAAAGGATTAATGTCTTGTCATAGTATCATTGATGTATTGATTGATGGCCTATGATGTCAAAAGATTGATGTCAATGGATTGATGTAATAGATGTCATGAGGTGTCATAGTGATGTGTTTTCATGGATTGATGTATAGACAGGATGATGTAAAGATTGGTCATTGTTGTCTTGTTATGGATGATAGGAAGTACCAAATGGATGAATTCCAAAGTGGTCCCCTTATGGTGAAATCCCTCAAGGGAAGAAACTTTCTGAAGTCCAAATGGTTAAGTGGTTGATTCATTCTAGATGTGTGGATAAGGAACCCAAGGATTAATTGTGCAATATTGTAATGAAGATCAATGCATTTTAAGTGAGATTATTCTAGATGGATAGCGCTTGTCATGCCATTTCCGGTGATATGTGGAACATCACATAGCTCCTCATGGTTAGAGAGTTATGGCCATATGAAGTTGGAGAACCCTCATGTGTTGTCTAGAATCCCCTAGAAGGTCAAAGAAGTCAAATTGTTTCTAGAAGCTCCTAGAAGAAAGTTGACTAGTCAAAGTGGTTAGTCATGGTTTAAGTGGTTCCAACAAGAAAACAATTTAGTTGCTACTACAAGTGGAGAATTTACTGTTTGTAGAAAAGTGGATTAGAAGTGGACAAAGTGGGTTAGAAGTGGATAAAGTGGTTAGAAGTGGGTTAGCCCCTAAAAGAAGGAAGCTTTTTAGAGTTGGTTAGATGAGGAAGCTGCTTGGAGAAGTATAAATAAGAGAGCAAGCGTATCTTATGAGTGTGACTTCCTTGAGCATATTGCAGATATATTATGGTGGAATATTCATTGCAGGTACTCATGGACGCATCAAAAGTTCTGTAAGTATGAGATTTTGACGATGAAAGTTTCATAGTTTCAGAAAACCCTAGTTTTTTGAAGTAGTACGTGGGTTGCAGTGAGATAGAGCGTGTACACGTGTGGGGTAAAGGATATTAGGGTACGACCAAATGGAGAGAGTCATGGAAGCTCGAGTAAGAGATAGTTCCAGGTTCATGAAGTCTGAAGCAAGTTCCAAATCAACATTCTATGGGGTCAGATCTGCCACAGAAGTTTTGGTATGGTTACATGATTGTTTTGATGGATACTTTTTCTTATGGTATGGTGAATTCCTAAGGAATTCTTGGTATGTTTTTTGTGATATGATTTATGTTGTTTGGTTGGTTGAGCGAGAAACACTCTTATGTTACAAGTACTAATATGGTTGTCATAGTATACATATTTTAGTTACTTATACATGGTTGAGGGACATTCATATTGTATGGTGTATGGTTGAGGAGCATGCATAGGTTGTTGGACAACATAGATGAGTTTGTGATTGGTTATGGTAAAGATTGGACAGTGAAATATAGAAGTGGATGTGATAGAGGCTGTAGAGGATTTGAGTTTTCAAGGAAAGAGAAAACCCTAGTTCTTCAGAAGGAATACGCAGGCTACAATACAGATAAGCTGCATACATACATGGGATGCACTATTGATAGGGCGTGTACATATGCGTTCTTTA
The DNA here is from genome assembly GCA_010110895.2 of Picea sitchensis. Lineage (NCBI taxonomy): Eukaryota > Viridiplantae > Streptophyta > Pinopsida > Pinales > Pinaceae > Picea > Picea sitchensis. The sequence goes on along the minus strand of SNQJ01S0047142.1, from coordinate 59,895 downwards.
CTACTGACAGGTCACGTCCCTGTTGATAGACTGTTATCTATTGAGGATTGATTCCTCTTATCAATTGGTGCTCAGTTTTGTAGGCTGAGTCTTGCATTGAGAGTTGGTGCTCTTGTGGAGTTGTTTCTCTATTTAGTTGTTGCTGATAAACCCCCAAGGATTATCCTCTGTAATATAAAAGAAAATTGTACATACATATTTTGTTCCTTGTGTTCATTTTTGTAATGGTTTATTGATGATGGTTGCTACTAAGTTATTTTTCCATACAAACAACAAGTTGTAAATGAAAGTAATGAATAATGAGTAAATGGTGATTACTAACTATGATGTTTTGTAAAGGAGTGAAAATATCTCTACACTGATTCACCCCACCCCTCTCAGTGTGGTCGGTGTGTCCAACAACTATCACTAGTGATCCTTTGGTGACCTTCCATGCATTATATGTAAATATACATATACAACCTTCACTTGTCAACTGCCCCGTTGAAATTAGATTTTTCCTTAGATATGGAACATGTCTTACCTCTTTCAACAACCATTGGTTTCCATTATTTTTATTTATTTGTACCTTACCCATTCCAAAAAGTTTGCATGGTGCATCATCACCTAAATGAACCTGTCCAAAATCACCTTGAACATTATCTCGAAAATGTTTCCTATGGGGTGTGGCATGAAATGAAGCCCATGAATCTACTACCCAAGACTCAGAAATATTATCTACAGAAATAATCAAATCATCTTGTAACACATCACCTGTTACATTTGCTTCCTAATTTTTCTCCTATTGTCCATCTCTTTGTTTCTTTGGAGCTATGAAGTCTTTCTTCAGATGTCCTTTCTTCCCACAATTCCAACACTATATCTTTCCCAATATGGATTTGGATCCACCCTTCCTAGAATTCCCATGGTTCCCTAAGCCCTTTACTCTATCCTTTTGTCTTCCCTCTTTCTCCATGGTCAACTCATTACCTGATGTCTCACCTGTGATTTTCCATTGCATTTCCTCGCTAAGGATAACACCAACAACATCATCAAATTTTAGAGTATTTGAACCAGAGACAAAGTTACTTACAACCATGACCAAGCCATTCCATCTTTCTAGCAATGCGCACAGGATTAGAAGAGCCCTTACCTCATCATCTAATTCCACTTTTAAAAAACTTAGTTGATTAGTAACCATGTTAAATTCATTTAAATGATCTGCAACATACCCACCTTTTGACATCTTCATATTAAATAATTTCTTCATTAGAAATACCTTATTAGATGTCGAGGGGTTTTAATACAATTTATCCAATGCATCCATTATCGCCTTCGTTGTCTTTTCTTTTGAAATATTGAAAGCCATTGATGCTGCTAAGATCAGTCGTATTGTTCCTAGTGCCTTTCTGTCAAGAACCTATTTGAAAAAGAATGTATTCCAACAAAGGACAAACACCTTCAGTGACCACTCACAAAACCATATCAAATATCAACACACCAATGTTTTGATGTGGTAAAACCCCTACGAGGAAACATCCATAGCCCCATTCAACACGACCACTTGGAGTAGTTTATTAATGCAAAAGAAAAAGATTACAGAGAGATTTTATAAGAGCGTTTCTCATAATCGATCATTGACAAATGAACCTCCATGATATTTAAATAGAGATCATGGACCAATCGTGTGTTAAGCCACATATCAATGGCCATTAAGATAGAGGAGAATATGAATCGTCAGATCACTCTATGTTGGGAACATATCGTGATTTCCATATTTCATAACTACAAATGCACACTAATGAATAATAAAGAAACACACTAAGAAACACACTTTTACCTAACGACACATTAGACCAAGTAGATCTTAACTAACTCCTGAGTGTCTAAATATCCTAACATCCCCCCTACAGAACAACTTGGGATAGGATTGAGGGATTTACAATAGTGACACAATAAGAGAAGGAAGGAGGCATTAGATCTTATCCCCCCTTGATGAAAACTTCATGAAATCCTAACATAGATCAAAGTTTGGAAAACTTTGCTTCTGTAAGAGACTTTGTGAAAATGTGTACAACTTGATCTTCTATAGGGAAAAAGAGCACTTCAATAACTTTATCATGAATGGGATTTCTAATGAAGTGCATGTATATCTCGATGTGTTTACTACGCTGATGTTGAACTGGGTCTTTGGCGAGCTTGATGGCACTTTGATTGTCTCACCAAAGGATGTTCAGATGCTACTGCCGGAATTCAAACTCTAAAAGGATCTATCAAAGCCACAAGGTTTCTTGACTTGCATTTACCACTGCTCGATGCTCTACTTCTGCTGAAGAAAGTGCAATAACATGTTGTTTCTTATAGGCCCAAGTGACATGCCCTAAACCAAGGCTGAAAACATAACCCACAATAGACTTCCGATCATCAAGGTCACCGACCCAATCTGAATTAGTGAAACCAACCAATAAAGGAGTCCCCCCTGATCTGTAATGTATCTCGAACTAAACTGTACCACAAACATAGTGAAGTATCCTTTTAGCTTCTTTCCAATGGATTTCATGCAATGTTTTCATATACCGGGCAACAAGACCAACATCAAAGGAAAGATCAGGATGGGTATGGGTCAAGTATAAGAGGCTACCAACTAACTGATGGTACAAGGTGGCATCAACTTCGGGAGAAGTGCAGGTGGAAACAATATTGACTCCATAATGGAAGGAAGAGCGGTTGGTTTACAATCTTCCACGTGAAAGCGACGAACAAGGTCACAAGCATACTTAGATTGGGAAAGAAAAATTCCTTCATTGGTTTGCAAAACTTGGAGGCCAAGGAAATAGTGCAAAAATCCTAAGTTTGACATTTCAAATTTCTTCTTAAGGCTAGTTTTCACATGGTTTAAAAGTTTCGAGTCACTACCAGTAAGGATAAGATCATCAACATAAAGGAAAAGGATTATGAGATGGATTCCTACTTTCTTGGTATAGAAATTACAATCAAAATGGAATCTAGAGAATTTGGTGTCAATAAGAAAGTTGTCCATTTTGGTGTACCAAGCTTGGGGAGATTTCTTAAGACCATAAAGAGATTTCTTAAGGAGGAAAAAAAGGATAGAGTCATTCTGGACATATCCAAGAGGTTTTTCCATGTATATTTATTCGTGAAAATCTCCATCCAAGAAGGCATATTTAACATCCATCTGATGGACCTCCCATTTATGTGAGGCAACAAGGGAAAGAACAAGGCAGATGGAATTAATTTTGGCTATAGGGGAAAATGTTTCATTATAGTCAATTCCTTAAACTTGGGAAAATCCTTGGCAACTAACCAAGCCTTGTGTCTTTAAACACTTCCATATGATGCATACTTAGTTTTGTAGACCCATTTACATCTGACAAGTTTTCTTCCTTTTGGAAGAGGTACAAGATCCTAAGTATCATTTTCCATTAAAGAACAATACTCTTCATTCATTGTTGTATCCCAATATGGATAACTTGAAGCTTCTACAAATGTCTCTAGATCATGAGTCTTTGAAACTTGATCCAAAAGAGAAGAGGCTCACTGTAATTGTGAATGTGTCCAATGTTGATATGAAGGATCAACGACAATATCACGAATTGCTTCTCGTGTTGAATGGACCCATCTAGGAAGTGGTGGAGTTGGTGCTGCTTTAGGTTCAAAGGAATCATCTAGTGGAAGGTGAGTAGGCAGAGTTGGACTTTCATCCTCATTGTCATCATCTAAAGAAGAAACCAGAATAGGAACAAAAGAAGGCACAAACGTTGAACATGGCTCGCAGGCTGTAGTAGGAACAATCATCGAATCAGGCTCGCATGCTAAGATATTTTCATCAAATTTAACATCTATTCTAATAATATTTTCATTACAATGTGGTTGAATAAGTCTATAACCTTTGACATCATCATAATAACCAACAAATATACACTTCTCACTTTTAGGTTGCAATGCTTTCCTTTTCTCATCAGGAACATGAGCCCATGATATACTTCCAAATACATAGAAGTGACTTACATCTGGATTAATTTTAGCCCAATATTCTTCCAGTTTTATATTTTTAAGATTATTTGTGGGAGTGTGAATTACTATGTTTTGCACAGTTGATGTCTTTCGCTTGTTATCACAAGAATTTGCAACATATTTCATTGGAATCAGACAGTGATTCATATCTGACCTCAAGAGCATCTTGTTGTAAATCATGTGACATTCTTCCCATGATTTCCAAAGGGAAACAAAAATGTTTGGGTTTGCACAGTCAAACCACCCTCAAATCAAATTAAGTTGAGCCACCTGCTGTGCCCGTGTTGGCCACATAAGAATATTTGCATGGCCTCAAGGTGCTAGGTTTGACCCGAAGAAAGTTGTTGGTGATGCCTAGAGTATTCATGGATGTTAGGCCCCAATTTGATCCCGATTAAGGCAGTTATTGAAAATGAGGGAGGTGGTTGAAACCTCATCTCAATACATAAATGGAAAGCCAGAAAGACTGGCAGATTTAGAGCTCCTGTCTGACAACAGAAGACTGTCTGCACAGTTTGACAGAGAAGACACGGACTAAAAAATTTGAATGCAGCAATCCAAGCACACTCCTGATGGTTGCAGGAGTTCTTCTTATATATACGTAGTTTTGATATTTTGTAATGGGTTGATGGTTGAGCAGTGCTCCCGTATTGTAAAATTTTGATGAAGAACACTAGTTCTCTGGTTATGTATTTTTTTTGAGACATCTTGGTTAATCTAAGTCAACTTTCTTACTCCATCTTATTTTCCTCTGATACCGAGAGAGTTCATGAATGAATGATTCACATGGATTTTTGTAACTGTATTAGGATGAATGTTTGATTATAGTGTTGTTATAATTTCTTTTAGTTTCTTTGAGATTTGAATTCAAGAGGATATTGTGTTTAAGTTTTTCCTCCTTAGGTTGCTGGAAGACCTGATGTCCACAACAAACCTCTACACTATCCTCACCAAAGTATTCCTCCTATTCACCTTTACTCTAACTTATTGACTAAAGTTGATACAAGACCTCGATTGCTTGTGCATGCCATCCCAGATTTTTTGAGTTAGAACCCTATTATCTCGAGTCTTATCCATTTGACCCCCTTAAAAATCATTTACATTTACTGTATAAATTGATGGGTACTGGGCTTATCCTCATTACATTTTGAGGGTGATTCCTAGTGCTAACATAAATGGTGTCATTGTCAGGGATGGATTTGAGCATATTGAAGAGATCCCTGGGAAGAATGACATAGAACCAACTCTTGATGGTAGACAAGAGAGGGATACAAAAAATTGACTATAATCATCTACCAAGCGACTCCATAACCAGAGACTCCACTGGGGAGGATCCTACTGACATAAAGATGAAGGTAATGAATAGGTATCAGCTTATGATACTTCTTCATGAACTTTTGTTATTCTTTATCAACTCATTTTTGTTTTTCCCTTCACATATAAACAATATCATATTGTGTTTTGTTTATTCGGTCGATCACCAACCTTCCTTTATATATACATCCTTGGAAGAAGAAGACCTTCTTTCTTCCCGTTTTGTAGATGTTGATATTATATCCTCAGCTTAGCCTACTCATAAAGATGAGATTCATATTGAAACCCTTCCTGAACTCAATCACCCTTGCAACCCTGAGGAGGTTGAAACTGATCCACAACCTCCTCAAATCTCATCACATCCTGTTGTTACTACTGAGCCTTGCCATCAGTGTGATAATCCTCATATTCAGCTCACTATTTTTCAAACTAGAATTAGAGACAAGATGTTTAGACCTTTAAATCTTCCATATCATCTTCATCCTTATCCTCCTGATTTATTTAAGTACTTTCCACATTTTTATGGAGAGGATCATGTTACAGTTGTGAGGCATGTGGAGGCTTTAAAGAACTTTATTGATCAGTTTGAGATAATTTACAAGGATGTTACCATGAGGTTGTTTTCCAAATCCTTGTTAGGAGATGTTGGTGTATGGTTTAAGGGTTTGGGAGATGAATCCATTGGGTCCTGGATTGAATTATGAAATACATTTTTAAGGTATTGGGGTGAGAAAAAGTCATTTGATCAATACCTACATGAGTTCACTACTTTGATAAGGGGAAAAAGGGAAATTTTGTCTGCTTTTAATCGAAGGTTTCATAGCTTGTATTGCAGCCAACCCTTGGAAATTAAACCTTCTGAGACTGATTCCATGGTGTATTACATAGTGTCTCAACACTTTGACCTTGTTTTTTTATCTTAGGGAAATAAAATCTACATCTTTATCACAATTTTTCATGGATGTTGAGAAAGTGGAGGAAAACCTCTGAGCTTGTTGCAGGATTCAAGGTAAATATCATATCAACTCTGAACATGAGGGGGATTTTACTTGCTTTCCCTATGAAGGAAAGATTGTGGATGATTTTGTCATCGAAGAAGGTATCAATGAGAATCCCTGTCTTGATGAAAATCATGTGTATGAACAGCTGGAAGAAACAGTTACTACTGTTCCTGAAATGGATATATTTAATAGTTATATTCTTGATGAAATTTCTGTTTTAAAGGTTGATCATAGATGTGAAGGGAAACCCATTTTCGATAAATATTCTAGTGATGATGAGAAACAAGCTTATCTTATATTTGATCACTATGAAGACAATAAGGATGATGCAAAGGTTGGCCTTGTCATAGAAGACATAACTCGAAGTTTTTATCAGGAGCAACCCTTAGTTGAGGCATGTGAAGAGATCGTTTATTCACAACCTAAAATAAATCCACAGTCATTAGTGGATCAATAGCCACGTATGTCCATCCTTATTCCACTTGTAGCTACAGTTCAAAATAAGTAGTTATTTGACCCACATATGCATGTGGTTGTCATTCAATCAAGTGTGCCTATAGAGGACATCAAGGAAGTTGTCAGCAGTTTTGAAATAGTGAAGGTAACCTTTCATAAGTTAATCATGTGTTTCCTTCAGTTTCATGACCCTGTCGATGAATACATAAAGTTTCACTTTTCAAATGATTTGGAACATCCAGGCTTGATATTTTTATCAACATTTGAAGGTAATATGGGTGATCATAAGAATAAAATTAGCCAGTTATCACACTTTCCTCATTTCTTATGGATCATTTTTGGTGAAGCGAAGGATTCAGTTATCAAACAGTTTGAATGGCTATGGTGGAAGTTTGACTTCACCTAGCCCATTGTAAAAGTCAGTTAGTTTAGGTTTTGTACATAAATAAGCTCCCTCGAGATCAGGTGTGTTTTTTATTTTATTTTAAAAATAGAATAGTTTAAGTTCTCAATCTGTTGCATTCAACATGATGCTTTCTGAGCATGACTCCATATCCCAACAACTAATGCACTTGAACCACTTGTTCTTGGCAGCTCGCAGGGAGCATGACATCCCCTGTGGAGCCAGATGTTATCACAAGAATTTGTAGCATATCTCATTGGAATCAGACAGTGATTTAGATCTTACCTCAGGAGCATCTTGTTGTAAATCATGTGGCATTCTTCCCATGATTTCCAAAGGGAAATGAAAATGTTTGTTTTTTCACAGTCAAACCACCCTCAAATCGAATTAAGTCGAGCCACCTACTACGCCTATATTGGCCATAGAAGAAGATTTGCATGGACTCGAGGTGTTAGGATTGACCTGAAGAAAGCCATTAGTGCCACCTGGAGTATTCATGGATGTCATGCCCCATTATAATCCCGATGAAGGCAATTACTGAAACTGATGGAGGTGGATGAAACCTTGTCTCAGCACATAAATGGAAAGCCAGAAAGATTGGCAGATTTAGAGCTTACGTCTAACAACAGAAGATTGTCTGCACAGTCTGACAGAGCAGACGCTGACTGAAAACTTTGAAAGCAGACGCTGACTGAAAACTTTGAATGCAGCAATCCAATCACCCTCTTGATGGTTGCAACAATTCTTCTTATATATAGGTAGTTTTGATATTTTGTAATGGGTCGATGGTTGATAAGTGCTCTCGTATTGTAAACTTTTGATGAAGAACACTGGTTCTCTGGTTATGTATTTGTTTTTGAGACATCTTGGTTAATCTAAGTCATCTTTCTTACTCCATCTTATTTGCCTCTGATATTGAGAGAGTTCATGAATGGTTGATTCACATGGATTGTTGTAACTGTATTATGATGAATGTTTGATTATAGTGTTGTTATAATTTATTTCAGTTTCTTTGAGATTTGAATTCAAGAGGATCTTGTGTTTAATTTTTTCCTCCTTAGGCTATTGGAAGACCCGATGTCCACAGTATACCTCTACACTCTCCTCACCAAAGTATTCCTCCTATTCACCTTTACTCCAACTTACTGACTGAAGTTGATACAAGACCTCAATTGGTTGTGCATGCCATCCCATATTTTCTGAGTTAGAACGTTATTATCTCAGGTCTTATCCATTTGACCCCCTTAAAAATCATTTACGATTACTGTATAAACTGATGGGTACTGGTCTTATCCTCGTTACAGTTTGAGGGTGATTCCCAGTGCTAACACCGCCTAATAATTTAGACTTAACCCCTTAGATTGGATCATACAAATAGCCATTTTTTTAATCTACGGTTCTTTCTCTCAGCAACACCATTTTGTTGTGGTGTATATAGAACATTCTGTTGCATTTGGATGCCCTATGTAGTGCAGTAACTTGTAAAATTATTGTTCACATATTCACCTCCATTATCTGTTCTTAACCTTTGAATTTTATGTCCATATTGCTTTTCTACAAGGGCCTTGTAGGCCAGAAACTTGTTAAAACCTTCACTCTTAAGTTTTAATAAGTAAACCCAAGTATGCCTGGAAAATTCATCAATGAAAGTGAAGAAATACTTCCACCTAGAAAAAAATGGAGAAGAAAGTGGACCACCCAAGTCACTGTGAACAAGCTGCAAAGGGCCCGAGGCATGCCAAGAGGCACATTTGTCAAAACTGTCCTGATGATGTTTGTCGAGATCACAACTAGCACAAACACCATCTCTGCATGAAACAAGAGGAAGACCAATCACCATCTTTTGATTACATAGTTGTTGCAATGAGAGATAGTTTAGATGACCAAAACTCTCATGCAAAAGTTTGCTCAATTCATCGCTATGAGAAAAAACAACTGATGGAAAAGATGATGACCCAAAGTTGTCAAACTTGTACAACTTAGTAATATCATCAACAATTCTAGTTGCAAGAACATGCTTAAGATATTTTAGATCCTTGATTAAAACTTGGTGAGGTGAAAACTCTATGATTTTATTTCACCTGAATGATTGATTTGATATATTGATAGAAGGTTACAAGAAAGACTTGGAACACATAATACATAATTTAAATTACCATTATCCACTTGAACTGTTCCAAATCCTACAACACTAAGAGATCTATCATCACCAACAAATATTTTCTTGGTGTTACATTCATTTACATAAAAAAATGTTTCTGTATCCCTAGCCATATGATAATATTCTCTAGAATCAATAAGCCACTCATCCGAAGAAGAAGTAGAATTTGCATTGAAGGAGAAACCAGAAGTAGAAAGTGCATGTACACGAGAAGAAGAAGAAGAAGTAGTAGAATCAATACTGTTGTTGTGCTTCTTCATCACTGCTTCTAAAGCTGCCATCTTCTTGAAACATTTGGACTCATCATGACCATCTTTATCACAAAAGTTGTAATGCTTGTCAGTCTTCTTATTTTTAGATTTTTATCCTTTGTCACCATTAGGATATGAAGGTGTTTGAGTGGGTTTGGGACTCTTATGTTGCTTGTTGTTGTGGTGAGGAGGTTTCTTCTTGGGATTCTTGGGTTTATCTTTTTTCTCCGTGAGGTACTTGTGGTGCTGATCACTCCAAGTTGTAAAAGCTTATCTTGTTCTCTAATCAGAGCATCACAAAAGGACTCAAGAGTGTATTTTTATAATATTTCCATAGATCCTCTCTCATGTCATAAAAGGTAGATACAAACACAGAATAAGCACTACCTAGCTTAGAAATAATAATATATATGCAATGCACTTCCTCCATCTTTATCTCACATTCTTCACACAAAATTCTAAGTGTTTTAAACTTAGATAGATAGTCTTCAATGCAAGAAAAATCATTTGGACTTAAAGTCAGTATTTGATTTTCTAACTAATGTGCTCGAATAATATTGTGTTTACCAAACATGGATTCAAGATTTTCCCAAGCTTCATTGGGGTCATCAATTTCTTTAAGGTGGAACCTTAAATCAGGAGAGATGGACATTCTGATTAGTCCACGTGCTTCATCAATCCTATTATCCCATTTTAATTTCTTATCCACATTAGTGAGTTATTTTTCCTTTCCCAAGGTAATCCGGTACAAGCCTTTACTTCTTAATAAATCCTCCATATGGGATTTCCATTGGAAGTAGTTGGTGTTGGTAAGAAAAATATTACTGAAAGAATCCATATTAAATATGTAGATAATATGGATTTAAAAATTTAAAATGATGATTTGGATGGAAATATCTCGAAAAAATAGGCGGTTTAAAAAAAAATGGCACTGAAAATGGACTTCGTATGTGAAAGTTATGGCATTTTAAAACAAACGCATCAACGATAACCAAAGAACCACGTGGTGGTGATACCCCTCTCTCATTTTTACAAATAAGTTTTTTTTTGAAAGAAAGATGCATGCAAAATAAATAAATCTAAAACAAAATATTAAATCTACTTATAATGATTCACTTTTATACTTGAAGTGAAATACACTTTACAATGAAGCATGAACTTAAAAAAAAAAAATAACAAAAGGAGAGACTTGAACTCAAGATCTCTTACTTAATAAGGTAATTTTTAACCAAGTGGAATAGAAACACATATTGTATTTTTTAGCAGGAGGATGGTTGTTTTTATTGTTTTTGTTGTTGTGGAAGACGACCTTGGAGAGAATTCTCATAAAAAACTCTTTTCACACAAGAAAAAAATTTTGTTTCTCAATGACAACAAGAGTTAGATCTCGGTTAGCTTACCTGAAAAATGCACCTTTTCCTATATGTTTATGATTTTCCGAGATCACACAAGGCATGGGGAAAAGAGAATACACAGATCTAAAGTGTAGCAACATGTAAAAAAAAAATATGAAACCAAAATAATACTTTGCAAAATTTTTAAAAGGGCGTGTTCAGTATTTATACCTCCGGATTTGACTGAAATGGTCGTATTTTGGGAAAACGAAAACCTTTTCGAGTGAAACAAAAAACATTCCTGACTGAAACAAGTTCTCCAAACATAATGGAACAATCCTCACAGCCCATAAATGTACGAAAATGGAAGAAAATATAGATGATACAACTTGGCTTCACATTCTCGATATACAACAAGAGCGGGTCTTTAAACAGGATTTGATACCATGTTCAACAACACAAGTATTCCAACAGAGGATGAACACCTTCAGTAACCACTCAAAAAACCATATCAAAGATCAAAACATTGATTATTTGACATGGTAAAACCCCTACGGGGAAACATCCATGGCCCCAACGAACATAGCCACTTGGAGCAGTTTATTAATGCAAAAAAATAAAAATTACAGAGATATTTTACAAGAGCATTTCTCACAATCGATCATCGGAAAATGACCCTCCATGCTCTTTAAATAGAGATCATGGACCAATCGGGTGTTAATCCATGGATCGATAGTTGTTAAGATTGAGGAGAATATGAACCGTCACGTCACTCTATGTCGGGAACATATCGTGACTGTCTGATTTCCTAACTACAAATGCATGCTAATGCATACTAAAGAAACACACTTTTACCTAATGACACATTATACCAAGTAGATCTTAAATAACTCCTAAGTCTCTAAATATCCTAACATAACCTCCCATTCGTTATCCTTCATGGTCATCGGCTTCTTTGTTATTCTGTCCAATGGTAGGAATAGATCCTTCTGATATAAATAATATTCCATATGTATCTTCCATAACTGGTAGTTTTGGTCGTTAAATTTCCCAACCCTAAACTTTCCATCTTCCGCCATTGCTCCCACTCGAACCAGGAACCCCTTTTCCTGCGCGTTACCTTTCACTCTAATACCAGTTGTTAGAAAAATAAGATCGCAGAGCAATAAAATAAAACAAATGTGGAAATAAAACATAAAATATACACAATACAATAGAGACACAGATATACGTGGTTCACCTAGTGTGGGCTACATCCACCAAATAAATTGACAGATCCTTCCTTATTATTATCCAACAAAATGAGGGGATAAAACCTACAACACGCCTGCTATAAGTCCTCTTCTTTCTCTCACAATCTCTTCTCTCATAATACAATATTTGCAATAATACACAACGATAATACAATTCCCTCATAAAAGAGGGTTTTCTTATAGGGAAAAAAAACCCTAAGATAACTTCTACCGTCAGATCTGAAACCTTATCATGAACAGTCCATATTGAATATGAAATTACAATATTTGAATTGTGTATCCTACAGTTTTTTTGACCTACATATGAATTAGCAAGATAATCAAGCTCCACAACCAACAATGTACCTAGGAAATATTATAAAAATTTATACTTGGTGTGTCCATGAGATGGAGTTTTTTAATTGTATGTGCTTGTATCTATGTATGTAACATGTAAAACAAGGCATTGTTAGGGGCAAAATTTCACCAATTGACTGTTTTTTGGCCATTTTCTGAAGTTTTTTTTTTTTTTTTGCCAAATTGGTTAAATTTCACCTTTTTTTCTTACACAAATATGATTAAATTGATAATATTTGACAAAATATTACAAGTTTTAATAGTAAATTATATGTTTTTTTATTGAATATTTTCCTACATATTATATGCATGAATTTTCAAACTGAAATAGTCACCTAGAATATTATACATAGGTATAATATTTGAATCCTTAAAAAATACCTTGATGTAAAAGGCATATCGTTGTAAGCCCGAGATAATCATGCATACCCATTTCCAATGTTTCCCTAATGATTTAAATATCTTGTTCAATATAGTGCAAAAACTATGTTATGGAGTTGTTAAACACTTTGGAGCACTGGTTTGTGTGTCGGCTGTTGATTAAGGTTGGTTGTCATTGATGTCAACCCTTGAAGAAAGCCCCACAACACAAAGGTTTGGGTAATGGACTCAATATTGTTTGATGTAAATATGACTCATTATTGTCTTTTCATGGTTGATAAGAAGTAAATATGGATGAACTCCAAAGTGGTCCCCTTATGGTGAAATCCATCATGGGAAGACGCT
>SNQJ01S0047142.1:33169-45266 GCA_010110895.2 Picea sitchensis | reverse complement strand
TGAGTTGGCACATACATGAGGTGTATAGTTGATGATGTTGGTACATATTGATGAGTCATAGTTGATGAGTAGTTGACACATGATTGGTACATACTTTCTACATGGTTGGATTCACTTGTTTATGGTACAGGTTGATTACAAGTTATTTGGTATAGGTTGGTACATGGTTGATGCACTTGTTTATGGTAAAAGTTGATTACAGGTTGAGGTACAGGTTGATGCACGGTTGATGCATGGTTCAGATTTATTGGTACAGGTTTACAATGGTATATCTCACAGTGACAGGTTGACAGCGGTTGCATCATTCTACTTCTACTTTAGGGTGGCAGGACGGAGCAAGGATAGGTGGTTGTAACCACCTTCTGGTTGTAGCTGGAGAACATAGGGGGATGTAGCCTCCTTCTGGTTGTAGCCAGAGAATTGGGGAGTTGGAGCTTCCCTCATGTTGTAGCCTGCGAAACTAGGGGGTTGGAGCCTCCTTCCAGTTTCTGCTGGAAAACAAAGGAAGTTGGTGCTTCCAATGAATGTAATTTTTCAAGACATATAAGAAAAAACATTCCATGGTTTTCTCCCGATTTGGGTTTCCACATAAAACACAGGTGTACTGTGTATGTGTATGTTTGTTCATTTGTTCATTTCTTATTTACTCTGCAGTTATCGGATGATAATGCTTCATTGATATAACACTTGGATTATATGGTTAAAAAGGATTAAATTGCTCTATTATTGATTCACCCCCCCTCTTAGTAATCCAACATCGACTTAATTCTCTATGAGTGGACCATGTTGGTTGTAGACCCTAAGATGTGTGGTGAGCCTAGAAACCATAAGTGTTTTTTGTACATTTGAGGGGAGTTCATCAAGAATTTGAATGAACCATATACCTGAAGGACATCCTACTAGACTAATGGTTACAATGGTTAGGTACCCATGTATTCTGGTGGATGGTTGTTCCTTTATATGGACTTCTACAAATTGGTGGTGTCTACAAGAATCATGTCCCTTGTAGAACCACATGATATAATTTATTTATAAGGGGCATATTTAGTGTCTAGAGAAGCATGTGTTGCAAAGGACTAGATGCTGATGAATACCTGACCTGATAGATATTAAGACAAGTACTCATTAAGGGGGAGTGTTGGAATTATTAAATTTACTTGTCTTATAAAAACATAATATGACTATTATGTGGCTTGTCATTGTAATGGTAAATGTAGAGTTTTTCTCTACATCAAAAGTTTGCTTCTAATTTATAGGAGGTTATTAGATCTAGTTGAATATGAGATATTCTCTCCAACTAGTTGGCTCCTATTTTGGTGTGTAGTTGAGATATTATCTCAATAGGTTGTTTGTATGCTAAGAGGGAATGTCTATCTTAAGGAAGATATTTATGTATTTATATGCATACTATCATTCATTGAATTGAACACTAATATAGTTTTTGGTGTGTAGAAACAATGCTTACTCTCCCATTTATTTACAAGAAGTGCATAAGAAAAGGAAATACATTACAAGCAACTTCATCCTTGAATAGATAAATTATATATTGGTATCTAAATTTCTATGTTACTTGCCATTATTTATTCAAGTTGAGCCAACCTATGTGTTACACATCAAAATTAGTCACTTTGATAGTGTCACAAGTGTCATCATTACAAGTGTTGTAAGTGTCGCATATTGTCCACAAGTGTCACATCTTGACCACAAGTGTCGTAAGTGTCACAAACATCATACTTCCATATTTCCTATGTCGTTCCTATAACAACATCACAAAGACACTTAAGACACCTCAAAGACTAGTTATGAAGAAGAGAAATCAATTGACAAGGAGTACAAGCCTTTTGCCACTGGAAAAACCACTCAAAAATGGATTTTGGAGGGAAGTGATCCCCTACCCACTATTAGAGAGTGCCAGTGCTCCCTGGGCCTCTTTGGGGGAGCGCTCAAATGCTATGTGTACCCTTTTGGGGGAGCGCTCAAATGCTATGTGTACCCTTTTGGGGGAGCGTTACCTTTTCTGAGCGGATTTTTGGTTTGTTGAGCTAAAACAGGGAAGAATCCCCTCAATTTCTAAAGGTGGTTGGATTTGAATAGAAGGTCAAGGCATGATCTTAGGGAAGATCCTCAACTGAAGGAGAAGAATCCTCAACTTATCCCAAATATATCTCAAGTGGTTGGGCCTCTCCAAGGTTATATAGGGAGGCCTCCTCATGGTGAAAGGAAAGGAGAGACTAAAGATTGATACCAAACTTATGATCTTATAAGTGGTATGAACATAAAAGATTGGAGATATGAAACTTATGATCTCATAAGTGAGATGCCATCAAAACAATCAGTGTAGATTACTTGAGCAAAGGGGTTGGACAAGGAGAACTGAAAGAAGTTGTTGCACCTTCATCAAAGAATTGTATGTACTTTTACTTGTTATCATCAATATATCAATGCTTGGCCTGTTTCTTTCAAACTTATGTTTGTTCCACATGAGTTTGTCTTAAGTAGATAGATCTATGTTTGAGCTAATATCAGTAGAATAGGAAGTCCATTATATCTTTGTTTGTTTTACAGGACCTATCAGAGAGCTCAGGATCAAAGCTAAGCCCGGACTTTGCAAGGACAAGCGTCGTTAATAAGGTACATATATTTCTTCTTCTCCTTCATATGTTAGCTTGATTATATCTAAAAGGATGTCAGTGTCCATGTTAAGAAATTTTCTGTCTTGGCTTTAGGATTCTAGAGACCAAGAGGGAATCCGCTTGTCCGTAGGAGGATTCACCTGTAACAAAAATTGGCGACTCCACTAGGGAGGAGCTATGATTTTTGTTTCCTTTCCTAGATCTTGTTTTGGACCTTTTCCCACTCATTTTAATTTATCCATACTATCATACTGTCTTGTTTATTCTTAGATTTGATTGATTGGCTCTTGATTTCATCTTATTCACCCTGATTGACTGAGTTTGCTTGATTTTTTGAGTTTCTGGGCATTTTTCTGAACTTTTGAAGCATAGAACTCCCCTGCCCTTTCTATCAAAGCATTAACACTCCCTGGTGGTCTTACATAGAGCGTTGGAATGCTATGGTGCCCCTTACACCAGAGCTCTACCCCCTTTTCTATGAAAAATCCTCTAGGTTTTCAATTTCTGAGTTCAATTTTTGTTTTTTGCACTTGCTCAGAGTCTCATACTCTCAATACATCTTGGTATTGGCCTTCAACACCTTGTTTTCTAAGAATTGATCTCTTCTTGTTTGGAAACTTGACATTTTCTTTCCTTGCCTTGAAGTCACTATTTATCTTTGCTGACCTAGAGTTAACTTGTTGTTTTCTTCTCATTTATCTGACTGAGTGAAAGCTTTTGTGAGGAAATCCAAAGGTCTGTGAACCTTTCCATTTGATATTTGAGGTCAATTTTCCAACATTTCTCTTTTGTTTGAGGTTTTTGGTTCTTGTTTGCAAATTTTGTTATTTTTGTCCTTCTTGTTTATTCACAACGAGAGTGTATTTTTGTTTGTGTGAGGTTTGCTTCTGATTGTTTAATCCTGAAGTCTGATTGACATTAGAAGTTTTACATCTGATTATCATTCACATATAAGAAAAAGGGCATATTTTAGTGATTGGTTTGGATATTATAAGGCATTTCTAAATTTTTTTAGCATTACAATGGATTTGATTGAGAAACAATTGTATGAGGATGTTGCATCTTAGTGTTTGATAATGAAAAGAACTTTCTCTCTTTCCCTTAAAAAGGAATTCATCAAAAGACAAGACTACTTATCATTTTCTTGTGCATTTTTCGGGAATTGAGTCATCATACCATCGGTTTCATTTTCATACACCCTTGAGTAAAGAACAACTATAAAATTAATGCTAATTAAAATTTATCTAGAACATTTTTGTTTTTAGAATCTTCCACCAACATTAGACTAGGACTAGTACTTTGGATTAGGCCATGAGTACAACTCTCCAAAGTTTTTCAAAACAAACATTAGCATCATGAGATATGGAGAGTCAAATCCAATTGTCGTATAGGCTTTCTAGGATCCCCCTCTCACATATGGGTTACGCACGAGGTCGCATTCGGGAGAATTACAGGGATTATCCCTCCGTGGTTAAACTATGTGTAGTGGTCGGATTGTATATTGGGGGTCACTTGAGGGTATACCCACGATTATGTGTGGGAGCCTCTCGATTTGATTTCAGACTTGTTATCCTGCCCATATGTTCGGATCGGACTATCGACTGTACCTGCCCAGGGGCTGACTGCGAGTTGGTGTCCTTATTTTCCATAATATTTAGGTACTTACATGAGGTGATGGTGAAGGGAAGTCTCACTGTACCTGGAATAGACATTGGTCAAACTCACTCGGGCTCCTTGGAGGGTAAATCCACAATTACTGTGTGGAAGCTTTCACCAAGGTGAAAGTCCATGAAGCAGGTCACCATTGTAACTTTTCCACCATGTCCTATCCCCTTCATGACTTGATCACGCGACGTTGGATTTCATCACCAACTAGTATGATCATCGAGAGACGTTTTTGTTTGCTTGGTTTTGATTCCTAGATTTTATTAGTGTATGCTATTTCTTTTCGTTAGTTGGCCCTAGATTTTCAGCATGTACTATTATTCTCCAAAATTGAGCCTATAGATGATAAATGTCTTCGTCGATCACATAGGATGCAAGGGCTGCCTCCGGAAGGCTACCAATCCTTACCTCCTAACCCTCCAGAAGATAATTACCGTGGAGAGGTAGAAAATCAATCTGACGTTGGGAGTTTTGTTACTCCTCCATTAGACAATAAAGAAGGCACTTTGGTTACGATCAAGAATCCCACTCCTCGCACTACATATGTGTCGGAAACCCCTCTCGAACCACTTTTACCTCGTTTAGACTCCCTTGGTAATGTCATAGACGAAGAGGTCCCACAATTACCCGAGAGAGATTTTACTGAAACATATATGGGATCCATAGAACCAATCTTTGGTGATGAGTATAGGACTCCTATCTGTCCTACTACTGCAGTAGATACAAATCCCACACCTACTCATTCTGTATGGAGGACTTCATTAGGACGTGATCTCTATGAGCATTTTGAATCTGTTCGACAACCCTTTAATCCTCATGACCCTCCTATTGAAACGAGACCATCTGGTCAAACTATGAATCACCCCATCGATCAGGTCATTAACCCTACTGTTATGTCAGCACAAGTCCATCCTAATGCTAGAATCATCACCTCTACTCATTCCCAAGGCACTTCGATCCCTACCCCCACTTTTACAAACTTTCACTCTACAACTCCACATGTCCCGCACGATCTTTCTGGGACATATTCGCACCAGAGAATGCAGACCCTTTCCAGCCAAATACAACCGACTGGAGGGAAACCACCATCTAGTGAACTTATCCCTCCTGGAAGACCACCATTTTATGGAGGGCCTACCCCTCCTGGGGGACAACCCCATTTTTATGTTCCTCCTGGAGGGAAACCTCCCTTTTCCAGTCATACCTCAGTCGTTAATCCACCACTGGTAGGGGGGAAACCTTCGTTTGTTGGAAACCCTTCACAATCCTAGGGAGTATCTTTGGGAGGCACATTTAACCAACCCCATGTTGGGGGGCACTCATATCATAACCCATAAGGAGGAGTATCAAATCATGTTCCTTCCGGACAATCTTATGGACAACCTTATCCGGGAAACATCCCAAACACCGCCTGGAGTCCTCAAGGACAACATCCCTATCCTTCCCAAGGGTCTAATGTTTATCCTCCCCCTAATGTGTATTCGCCTCCAGTATCTACTTCTTACCCTCCTCAAGGGAAACATGTTTATCCTCCTTATGGGAAAGAAAATAATTTGGCTTATAATGCTCAAAACCCACCGAGTTATGCAAATGTTTCTCAACCATCATCGAATCCTGCTTATCCTGGTCAACAACAACCATATGTAGGAGGACCTACTGGTTACAATTATCCACCTAACCCAGTTTATGGTCCTACTGATGCTCCTATGCCACACCGGTATCATCCACAAATTAACCGATAGTTACCTTTCCTTGCAACTCTGGAGCTCCCAGACTTGTCTCGGTTAACCAATGATCCTATTTTTCATTCCCTGATTTGGCCAGTTATTCTAGCTAAACTTCCTTTTGATATTCTGAAATTTGATAGAAATCTGGAGAAGATCCAAATAACCATGTGATGACTTTCCATTTTTGGTGTTCATCAAACTCCCTCATGAATGATTCTATACGTTTGCATCTTTTCCAGCGAACACTTACAGGCTCTATAATAAAGTGGTACATTGAACTACCACGTGCTTCTTTTCATGATTTCAACTCCCTTACCATGTCTTTCCTCACGCACTTTCAACTACCTATTCGCTACAAGACGGGTACTGAACTCTTGACCTCCCTTCGTCAAAATCATTCTGTGCATATCTCTGACCATATTCATGAGTGGAGACGACGATGAAGGATGATCAAAGTGATCATTCATTACCTATTATTGGTGAAGTGGTTTAATAAATCACTTTTACCCCTGATCACTCGTGATGTCTCTATGGGTGGTGCAGTCACCGAGGAAGAAACCATTGATCAGGCTCAATACTTAGATTTGGTTTATTCACAATCTGGTACTTTGTATGAGTTTCTTCTGAATGTTTCTCAAGCTAATGATGATCCATCCAAGCCGTCATACTCATCTCATGCGGATGGTGTTATCGATTCTGTCAAAACTCAATCTACTTCCCAATCGGCCACACTCTCCTCTACCTCCCCCCAAACTCAGATTTCTGAGGTGAATGTAGTTCAATATGCCCCTTCATAACAATCTGGAGGTAAGAAAAAGGAAAATAAAAATAAAATAAATACTAATAACAATGAACAACCAAAAAAACAATCTCAAACACCTGCTACCGAAAAGCAACCACAACGGAAACTAAAATTCTCGTGTATCATTTGTGGTGACAATCACTACACTCGAGACTATCCATATCACGATGAAGTGGCCAAACGTTTTCAAGGAAATTCACAACCCTCTATGCTTACTCAGCCTTTTCCACAGCAACAATCCATGGTTCCTCAAACCCCCTCTCCTGGGGCAGTTCTAGCCATCCTCATGATGAGGCCTCGACAAGTGCACATATTTATATGTTTAATGGGATTAATTTGACCATTCTCTCTAAGACATACGACATGCCAGTTAAACCTGACAAAGGAAAAATCACTAATGATACCAATACTTTACCAGATCCATCACCATCCTCCATTAGTCCTCCATCAGTTAATCCTCCATTTGGACCACTTCAGATTGAGAAACCTACATTCGACTCTATCTAACACCCTCCTAAGAGAACTATCCATAAATCTACCTTTAATCCCAGTTCATGTGTTTCCCAGAACTACAACATTGTTGAAGATTTGGCTCAAGCACCGTGTGCTATGTCTGCGTTAGAAGTTCTACAACACTGCCCCAGTCAACATAGAACGCTCTTGGATTCTATTGGTGCTATTGATCCTGAGTCGTCCAACCATATCATGTTTAACCTGGACAATTATACATCTAGAATCTCCCACCAACTTTCTTTCCAAATTGATGTTGTTGTTCGCAATCAACAAATTCATCGAACCATCTTGGATGAGGGAGCCTCTACTTGTGTCATGTCTTTAGCATGTTGGAAAAATTTAAAATCACCCACACTTAACAAATCCCCAACGATGTTACGTGCATTATATGGGTGAGGTTTTCATCCCCATGGGATTTTACAGTCCCTGCTCGTCCAGTTGGGCGGAAAAACCATCACTGTTGATGTCAAGGTGGTCGATGCTCCCCTCAATTACAAATTATTACTTGGGATAATTTGGTTTTATGCTATGACTGTCATTGCCTCATCGGTGTTTCGATGTGTACAATTCCCTCATCAGGGAAACTTTTTCACTATCGATCAGTTAGATTTCTATACACCTGATGCTCGCGCTCCCGCTACCAACAACATTCCATTCTTGGGAGATCAAAAGATCACATATGAAAGTGTTGGTGTTGGCTTGTTGAAATATTCTAGCCTTATGGGTACCTTCCCTACACCACTTCCACCGACTACACATCATATTGCCACCATCGATATTATTTCAACCATGGCTTATCAATCTTTGGAATCATCTGACCCTTGGATTGTACCTAGTCCCTTGGAATTCGATGCACTAGGTGACACTATGCCACTTAGTCTAGCTGAAACATCATATGTTGTTGTCCAATCCACTTCTCCCTCCTCAGATGACCAACATCTCTTGGCACCTGACAGTTACTTGATGCCATCATGGTTAAATTCCTTTTCATCTACAACCGACTACATTTCCCCAATTTTTCCTTCTGATGAATCTATTAGGGAAATGCTTAGCATCGACAAGCTACCTTGGGATGATAACCATCATCAATCCTCTTTTCTTCCCCCTCGTGAAGAAATTCGGGAAGATATACACTCTATCTTCCCTTCCGATGTTGATTTTCCGTTGTCTCCCATGACTTCAACTTCCGATGATTTGGATCTGGTAGTTGACATGGTGATCTCTTCGGTAGGGCTATTGGATCCTGATCTCCTTACCCCTGTCATGGCCCTCGACATGTGTTCCTTCCAGAGTGATTTTCTTCCATCCAGTGAAGATATTTTGGAAGCCATGACCGAGTTTTGTCCCTTGACATGGTGTCCTTCCATAGCATTATTCTCTTGGAAGACATGATCAAGGAGATTCTACAAGCATAGTTTCTCTTCTCTGTAGCAAGATCGTTAAAAAATGAAACAAAGATCATGAGCATAGTTTCTCTTTTTTGTAGCAATCTCGTTAAAAAATGAAATAGAAGCTTTGAGCATAGTTTTCCTCTCTGTAGCAAGCTCGTTAAAAAATCAAACAGAAATCTGGGGATTAAACTCGGAGCCCTGAGCATAGTTCTTTTTCTATGTCAAGCTCATTAAAAAATGAAACAGTCACCTCTCTTGAAAAAGGAATCAATTTATATTACTTGAGCAAAGGGTTTGGAAAAGCAGAACTGGAAAAAGTTGTTGCACCTTCATCAAAGGATTGTAAGTACTTTTACTTGTTCTCATCAATATATCAATTCTTGGTCTGTTTCTTTCAAACTTGTGTTTGTTCCACATGAGTTTGTATTCAGTAGATAGATCTATGTTTGAGATAATCTCAGTAGAATAGGAAGTCCATTCTATCTTTTTTATTTTTACAGGACCTATCAGGGAGCTCAAGATCGAAGCTCAGCCTAGACTTTGCAAGGACAAACATCGTTAATAAGGTACACATCTTTATTATTCTCCTTCATGTGTTAGCTTGATTAGATCTAAAAGGATGTCAGTGTCCATGTTAAGCAGTTTTCTGTCTTGGCCTTGGGAGTCTAGAGACCAAGAGGGAATCCGGTCCGCAGAAGGATTCACCTATAACACTATGCTATAATGTTGTAAGTGTATTGTGGTAGAAAACTTGAGTCACCGAGTAATGGCCACATAAGTTAGATTATTACTTCCATTACCAACAATAAATTCAGGGGACTTGGCTATGTACCTAGAGCTTTGAAGGGAATACATGTTATTTTTATTACTCTAAATTAGTGGCATGGATGACACTATGTCATGGTAGGGTTTAGGTTTGGATGCTTCAATAAACTTCCCTTAATATTCACTACAAGATCATTTGAAATATGCACCAAAATATATTTTTAGGCACTCCGTTTATCATTAGCTCATGTCAGGTCATCTTGCAATATTCATCCCACTTACTAGTATATTCATGTCATTGTTATTGGAGACACCTTGTGCATCCTTTTTTGGAAGAAGGATAAACATTCTTCATTTTTGACATGTTCGAGTTTGACATCACTGGAATCCAATCATAAAATCTTTGCTGAAATTTCAATTTGGATTGTTGAAATCCTTGTTTTTAATGAAGAAAATGATTCAAAACCCTCGAATACCCCTATTGCAACTTGATTTTGCAATGCTAATGATTGATATATGTGATTTCATCAATCCAAAATAATTGTTGCTATATTTTAATCTAAAAATACTAGTTTCCCTTACCATTATTTTGAACAATAGTGAAAGAGACAATTCGTAGAATGTTTAGACTATGACCCTTCTTTATGTTAGATAGATTGTTGAATGTTTTGTTAATGACACTAATAATTATTATTCAACACAAAATAATATAATCTTACATACTGATCTTTGTGATAATTTAGTGAGTAATATTTCTCTTGCATTTCCTCATAAATCTATCCCCCAATTGTTATAGGTTCACTTACTCTTAAAATTGTCATCCATGGTATTCCCACTGAAAAGTTTGTTATAGATTCACTTACTCTTAACATTGTCATCCATGGTATTCCCACTGAATGTTTTTTGTGTTTAGGGATATCCTTATGAATGCAAAGTGGATTTCATATGCATTTGAAGTGAATGACCTCAAAATAAGAGTAGACTAATTGAATCCACTCATCTAGATGCCTTTGTGATGATCTTTACTTTGAAAATTGGGTTGTTGATGATAACATGCATCTTTATTGCATTGTGTACATGAAAAATATGAATATATTGTTAATCCATATGCAGTGGGGGATGTGAGTTTTTTGCAGGATTTCTTTCCATGCTGGGTTGTGTTGATTATGAAAGAAGATTAGATGATGGAGTCATGTAAAACTTGTGCTTATTATACTCTAACCTTGTCCATGTGGACATTAAACACATGTAACAAACTAACATGCTTCAATAATCTTTTGTTTATACTACAAATAACCAAGCATGTTCATACATTAGTGCTTGAAAACCAATAGTAGCTACTACAAATGACCAAGCAGGTTCATACATAAGTGTTTGACCACTAATACTAATGATTATCCAATCAATGGTATCCTTATTCTAACTTATTTTACAAATGACCAAGTAGGTTCATACATTAGTGCTTGAAAACCAATAGTAGCTACTACAAATGACCAAGCAGGTTCATACATAAGTGTTTGGCCAATAACAATAATGATTAGCCAGTCAATGGTATCCTTCTTCTAACTTATTTTTTTTATCTAACACTAATGATCAATATCCAAGAAGATTCACTCATTCAAAAATATTCCTACTACATAGGATCATTACTTTTAAAGAAAATGATAATGATAATAATAATTTATTTTTAAGGTCATGACCAATTCATAAACCAAATTGGTGTATGAGACCCCCTTTGTTTGTGGGACAAGGTACCTACTCCACGCAATGATTTTACTGCTAAATTCTATGGAGGTATACATACCCATGACATACCCTATCCCCCTATGGATTTTAACCTTTGACTTCTAGTAAGAAATGAAATAAGACTAGAACAAAACAAATGAATAATGCATATAGATATTCAATATAGATTATGGAAGCTTAGAGTAGTCTAGAGATCAACTATGTAAACTTACGAGTACAACACATAGTGAATATTTAAAAACACTAACAGATTTACACAACGTTATGATAAGGATGATAAAACATAATTATATACATAGTTAAAGAGGGACAATAAGGTAGAACAAAGAGTAGTAATTTGTTTTAATTGAAATTACTTAAGATGATTAAGTGGTATTTCTTAGTCTAATGTATTTAACAAATTTGTATGTAGAGATAATTATACACTAGAGAGCAATTTGAAACATCTTACAAAAGGATGGAATTTGGATAAACACAATGATTTGGATCAAATTTGGGATTAAAGTTGTACAATCAATTATTGTTACAATTTAATACATAATTTAGATAACGTTGCATGGATAATGTGATATGTTCTTAGTCCCACAAGGAGAAGGTTATATGAGCTAGTCACACAAGGAGAAGGTTATATGAGCTAATCACACAAGAATAAAAGAATTCGATTAATGTGGAAAATTCTATGTGAAGAGTGCTCCAAAATGTCTAATAGGCATATGAGGGCACCGTCACTCCAGCATAATGAGATTGAAACAACCTCAATCCTGTATTTTACCATGGATTCTAGACACATATCACATCGTAAAAAAAATGAGATATAGTTTATCTAATACATAAGTATCCCAAACTATTGAACAT
>SNQJ01S0047142.1:16072-33074 GCA_010110895.2 Picea sitchensis | reverse complement strand
TGATTGCAATATTTTTCAATCATCTGTAGAGGATTAAGGATTCTCTACTACCAATCCAAATATATTTCTAAAACATTGAAAGAAACTCATTAAAATGATGAAAATAACGCCACTCAAACAAACTCCAAAACACAAAAAAATAAAGGCAATTGGAAAATATCATAGAAAATCTTCGATGGGGTTTGAAACGAGAATGATGATTTTGTTCTCTCATGATTATCTCAAGCATGAGACTGCATGATGACTAGGGAAAACAACTTATTTTCTAAATGACAATGGCTTCAATACATGAAATAGATTTTTTAACACAAATAATCACACTCCTTAAAATGCTACTCTACCTAACCTATCCTCTATACCTACACAAATCCATGCTCACATGCTCTCATTTTCCTAGGTTCTCCCATGAGGGAGTCACACCCAATCCATATTTGATACCTATAAAAAAATGGACATTGCAAGAATACAAAGGAAAGAGACATGCAAAAACAATTCACTCCAATTTTTATTGACAAATACTTCTATTTATACATGAAGACAATAGTAGAGTCCTACAAGAAGGCTTGAATATCTACACTAACAAACTACCTTATTATTAACATAGATATCCTACTAGATGGCCAATTGCATAGTGTTTATAGTTAGGTTGATGTTAGGCCTTGGAGTACGATAGGTTCCCAATCAATCTATGTTGTACTAGTGTTCGACCCAAAGGTATGGTTGGTTCCTAATTGGTATGTTGTTCAAAATGAAAATAATATAAGTGAATGGAGAAGCATGGACACATTGATTCAAGCAAGTTTATTGGGTAAATAACCATTGGTTGGTTATCATGGAAATTAAAGATACAATAAAGTTTCATTGTTATCACTAGAGAAGAAAAGTGATGATCGCAGAGTTAATTTTGAGTTGGAATAGTGAGATTGTAGTAGGAAATACAATGGTAAATTTGTTCTAGATACAATAAAGAGTTCTTTTAAGAGTTTGGTCCAAAGGATGATGGTGATAGTTCTTGTGTTAGTAGTGGAAATCATGTGGTGATGGACAAACAAAGTAAAGTTTATGTTCAATAAAAGCAACGACCATATGAAATCACACCTTGTATTTGTAACAAGTCTAGGATGTGTAGATCCTATGTATTGGTCCTTAAATTTTTTAAGCTTGAATATTGCTTAGAGTTTGTATTTGGGAGGATTATTGTATGGTACCTAGGAAATATTATAAAAACTTATACCTAGTGTCTCCATGAGATGGAATATGTTAATTTTGTGTACCTATATCTATGTATGTAACATGTAAAGGGCATATCATTAAGTCAAATGCATAATTTATGTTGGTTTAACATATTCAGAAACAAAGTTATTAGCATGGGATCATAACATAGAAAATGAGTACAAAATGTCCATGAATTTCATTCAAAGGGTGAGATTTATCCATAACGAGTTTTTTGAAATATGTCGTGGGGAGAGATCAAATGTTGATGCCAAGTTTTAGAAGCAATTTTGTATGGAAATATGATTCTCACTTGATGATGAAAATGTAAAACAAAAAAATCACAAAGGAAGTGATGTATTTAGAGTTGTGGATAACTATACTAATGATAGTTATTTTCAACTGGGATTTAGAGTATTGCATGTATGATATTTATAGATAGGATCTTTGTTGGACACACAGAGCTACAACTGGTGAACAATGTAGAGATATTTTTCCCAAAATCCTTAGTTAACAGATTACCATTAACTCATTACTCATTGCTTTCATTTTTATAACCCGGTTAAATGTCAACACATATATCATCCAAAATATATCACTAATATATCATCAACAAGTCATCCTGCAAGGAACACAAAGAACACAAGATGTATGTACAATTTTCTTTTTATTAGGACTAAAATCCTTGGGGTTTTTCAGCAATAACTAAATAGAGTACAAATCTACAAGGCACAGGATATATAATTCAATACTCATCTTACACCCTCAACACCAAGTGATATGAGGTGACAATCCTCAACAAATATCAATGCATTACCATAAACAAGGGCATCAGCAAGCCCACCAACTTGTCCAAGCAACCTGTAATCAACCTATACCATAGAAACAAGTTCCTTAACCATGTACCAAGTATATATACCAATAATTTTTCAACTAATCATCAACAGTAGATCATCAATATGCTTCCAACATCATCAACTATACACCTCATGTATGTAACTCAACCATTTGTATCTCAGCCATGACTAGTTTTGGATTAGTCCAACAACCCTAACTTGAAATAATCATAACTTTGTACTTGTATTGAATAAGATATGAAACTGATACAATGTTCTTCACTTTTTTTTACTTCACAATTCCTTCGGGGTTCACTACTTGGAACCTCTGGAAGGAGTTATAGAAAAAAATGGCATACTTCTTGAATTAGAAACCCCATTCTAGAGATACATGTAGAAGCGTGCCCCACACATAATGTTTGTTGAATCAATATAAAATGTTACACAAAATACTAAGGACTATAACCTAACCAAAAAATTGTGTCTCACTAAATTTGGATGGTATGAAAATTTATGATGTTTTACCCTAAACACCTATTTTAGACTAGTTTAGGATGGCAAACCCTATTTTCCATGAAGTGTACCTCCAAAAATACAGCAGATCCACAAATGAATTTTTTACCACAGATACTTGGATATGTTTTCTCAATGGAATATCAATATCACAGTATGAATCGTAAAAAAATTTATTGTGTGAAATGAGTGAGATGACACATGGAAATAACATACCTTAGAAACATCATGAAAATAATTTATCCTTCATTGAATTCAGGCCTCTTTTCTTCACCTTTCCTCTCAAATTTGGCTTAGATATTCTTTGGTTACCTCAGTCACTATATATATTCAATATTTTCAGTGTTACACCAAAATGCTCAAGCTCTCACAATAAGCTCTCCATCAATGCTCAAAACATATATTCTCACAAAGAGCTCTCCATTGAACCACAAAGGATGATCTACAGAGACCATTGTTATCTTATTTATACTTTCATCCTCTAGTTCACTTAACCCATTTTTATGTCACTTAACCAATTTTTAGTTTATTTAACCCATTTCTAGGTCCCTTAGCCTATTTTCCTTATTTTAGGGTTAACCACCTTCAATAATTAGAAATTTCTCAGCCTTCATCATTTAAATGTTCCTTCTTGGATTTTGTCACCTTACTTTTATCATTTCTTAGTTTGTCGCTTTTGTTTATTATTTAAATAATCACCTTGACTTTGTCCTTTACTTTATCATTTAAATAATAGTTATTCTTTTCAAGAACTTTGATTTCTTTGACCTTGTGGGCTTCAATCCTTCATATGGGGGTTCTTCAATTTCATAAGGCCATAACTCTCAAACCATGGGGAGTTATGTGACATTCTACATACCATCGAATGGCATGCCAAGCAATATCCATCTAGGATAGTTTCACCAACAACTTCATTGATCTTCATCTCTGTTATTCACATACAAGCATGGGTCCTCCAACCCATTCTTCTAGGATAAATCAATCCCAAAGCATCTTCCATGAGGGCTTTCACCATAAGGGACCACTTTTAGATTTCATCCATTTGTGCATATCAATTATGATAAGACAATAAATGAGTCAACTATACATTTTCAACAATGCATCAAAATGCCAATGAAACCACATCGATCCATATTCATCGTAGCCCATCAATGACAACTCATTAATCCATCTTCATCATATCAATGACAACTCGTGATCCATCTTCATCTATGCATTCTCATCAAGGACAATACATATTACATTACATCAATCATCAATCAATCAATCCTTCAGGAATCAATCAATCCTTGACATCAATCAAAATCAAACCATTGGCATCAATGTGACACTTGATCAACAATATTTACCATAGAGGAAAATATTAGTATAAAAATCAGAGCGTTAAGAGGCTAAACCATTGATATGTGGCACAAAGTAAGACATGTGTGAAATAAAAATATTCTAGATGATATGACTATAACACCTTGGAGAACAATACAAGTAGTGATGAGAAAGGATGAAAAACTACCATAGTTATATTATCACATGTAAGTTCGAGAGAATTGTCAATGGAAGAAAGGTGTGATGAATTTAAAAAGTAAGTTTGTTGAGTTATTTTATTTATGTTAGGACAAGATTTTTTATTTTTTTATCGGTTTAACTTATCAATGTTCTAAGTATATATATATATATATATATATATATATATATATATATATGATTTTATTTATTTATTTAGTCTAAAGTGTATATGATAATACAAGAGGAAATGGTTAAGCTGTTGAATGAAGAAAGTTGGGAATATGATAATACAAGAGGAAATGGTTAAGCTGTTGAATGAAGAAAGTTGGGATGATGTTAAAATCAACTATCCAGATTCAAGCTCTATAGCAGTATTGAAACATTTTTTTGTTGCATTCAAAAAGGTATGTTGATTTATTACATTCATATTATTCGTGTGTAAGTTAATTTATTTATATTTTACTAGTTATAGATATATAACTATATTTTGTTTGTTTCATTAAATGTGCCAAAGAAGAATGCAGATGGAGTACCTAAAACCTTCAAAAGTTTTATTCAAAAATCCAAGTTTGAAATAGAAAGAAGGAGACATGTTCAAACTGTTGAACTTGATGAAACCCTTGATCACTACATTTGGAATGGGTTCGATATTGTTCAATATAAAGTGATATTAGGTGATTGTGAACAACTTGCAAATATTGTTCCTAAAAAATAATATTCCCTATTTATTGCAGATATGCCTCATGGTTATAATATGCAAAACATTGGATATGATATTGAGCCTTATACTTACCAAGATTTCAATAAAGTGGTCATGGGATTTACGGAAGTCACAACATCACCATTTTGGAAATTTATAGTATTTCATTCAGATACACAAGGATTAGTACAATCACGCTTCAAGGGAAAATAAAAGACAAGGATGCAGTTTATTTGGTAAGATATTGAAAGTGTATGTTTAGCAATTAAGATTAGAAAACAATTTTATTAATTCATGAGTGAATTGAATTTACACTCATTTATGTTACAGGCACAAACCTAATATTCATATATCCAATAGAGAACCATTTAAACATGATTTTGAGAGTATACGTATTGAAACCTGGACAAAAGATGACTATTATAATTTTATTATTGTCAATGTAAAGGATGGAGAGACTCCTAGTAGTTTATTGGTATACAATGCTATGGTTAGAAAGCTAGCACATGAGGAAAAGGATTTGAAAGGAGAGATGGTTAACATTTATAAAAAAACACAAGAATTAATTAATTATCTTATAGATACATTTTCAAATGAAGGAGATTGGGTTTTGGATTTGTTCTCACGTTCAAGTAAGAATTATGATCTAATATTTATGAAACCATACTTTATTCTTATATTATTTTTAATTTATGTCATTTTACATTATTTAAATTCATTATTTGTTTTGTATTTGGTTATTAGTTACAACATTAACATGTTGCTTACAGAAAGGAAGAAATTGCATAGCCATTGAAAGTGATCCAATGCAGTGCAGTTTTATTCAACAATGAATTATTGTTATTCCAGATCTTCCAAATGAAATGCAAGAATTTGGATTGAAGAAAGGAGATTTTAGTGAATCAAATGTGGCAAAAATGTCAAAGTAACCTCAAGTACCATTAGGAGGAATGATTGGAAAGGATCACTTTGGAGAACTTGAGGATATCAAAGAGCCAATGGAAGAACAAAATGACACAATGGAAGCATAAAATGATGTCGAAGAAGATGATAATGTGTCTGTTGAGAATGATGAATTTGGGATATATGATATTTTTGATTAGTTTTAAGATGCCCTTGAAGACGATGCTCAAGTTTGCAAATTTTTTATGAGCTATAACTGTAATATTTTGACTTTCAAATTTTAAAATAAGAATGAAGATGTATCTATTGTTGTTTTATGATGAATCTTTTTATTGTTTTCTTTTTCCTTTTATTTGTATGTGAATCACTATACTGTGGAAAATTTTATTAAATGTTGTCACTTTTTTACTTCAAATGTATAAAAATATGAAAGAAAATGTTATTTTTTTTATAAAATTTTGACTTTTTTTGTTCAATTATGTCCATAAATGATTTGGATTTATGAGCGGAATGAAAGGAATAATAGATTGAATACAATAACACTGAGATATGGAGAAAAAAAAAAGATATCCAGTGAACAATAACTTCTATTGAATAAATACAATATGTTGAAACTGTAAAACTGTAGAACTGAATACAACTTGCTCGAATGGTTGTAGCTATCTTTGAGAAGAGATGTGGCTGATACATGCATCCGTCTAAGAAGAATGATCACAATGAGGCTCTAGAGGTGTTTTAACATTACTCATCAATGTCAAAACTATAGAAATCCAAAAACCTAACCCTAGGAGATGAAACACCAAAAGTTATGTGGGCCCTGATGGGTAAGTTGGTACCTCAACTTCCTGAGGTCGTAACTTTTTCACACAACATATGTTTTAGGTGTGTGATATCCCATTGGAAATGTATTTTTGAGAAATACACATTATGTCATCAAACTCTTACACTGTGTACATTTTGACTGTGGCAAGCCAAAAAAAAAATTGTTTAGGGCCCCAAAACTACCCTGGAAGTACAAAAAGATGTACTGACATGAAAAATTCCAAAATAAGCCAGTTGGATTAGGTGGGTGGCCACCAATATCCGCCTAGAAGTTGTGTAGGGATTCAGATAGCCCTGAAAGTGTAGAACCCACAATAACAAATAATTACAGAAGAGCGTGTTGAACTAATAATTATCGAGAGGAGCCATTTGGAATAGGTGGTTGGACACCAATACCCACCTAGATTAGTCCTCCCCCTTAAGAAATAATGGTCTCCATTGAGTTGAGTTCCCCCATCAGGTGAGGAAACTTCTTTTGAATTTGGCCCCGGGTGAGCCACTTGCCTTTATGTAGGAGTTTCCCTACCTTGACAACCCAGTAAATATGGATCCTCTACTGGCGAGTTCCCTTAACCTGTGTGTCCACTATCAGATCAATGGATGCATGTCTCATGAAATCAGGGTTGAGCTATGTTGTTGTCAACTATTTTATGATCTCCGAGGTGTCCAATAATGGTGGAAAATATGGACAAAGGAGGTCCACATTGAACACTGGGTGCAATCCAAGGAAGGGTGGAGTGTTGAGCTCAAAAGCATTGCTACCCACAACCTTGGTGATAGTGTAAGTCCAATAGGGAAGTGGGAGGAGATTTCGATGGGGGCCTATAAGGCACTCTTTCTGCAAATGTAACCATACCTAGTCTCCCATTTGAAACTAGTGTGATACCCAGTGTTGATCATGGTGCTTCTTGTACTTAGCATTGGATTCCTGCAAAATCTTATGGACCTATTGGCATATGTGTTGAATCCACTAAATGAATCTAGTGGATTTATCTGCCTCAGACTGAACATGGGAAGATTTGTCCTGTGTGGTTGCAAGAGGTAGTGAAACATCAATGGGACCCAAGGGTTGGAATCCCCGCCCCACCTTAAATGGGCTATGGTCAGTGGAGCTATGGAGAGCCTTGTTGTAGTTGTGTTTAACATAGGGAATACTCTCATCCCATGTACGCAGATGATTAGAGTTGTACATGTGCAGGATGCACACAATCATCTGATTGACAACCTCTGTTTGGCCATCGTTTTGGGGGAGGAAAGCAGTGGATTTAGTGAGCTTGGTGTCCAAGAGTGACCAGAGAATCGACCAAAATGTGTTGGGGAACCCATTGTCCCGATATGAGGTGATGGTCTGTGGTATCCAAAAATGGAACCAGACCCATTTGAAGAAGATCTTAGCAGTATCTATCGCTATGATGCTCTTCTTGCAGGCTGTGATAATGGCCATCTTTGAAAATTGATCAACCACCACAAATACATAATCATTTTCATGCTTGGTGGATGAAAGGCTAGACATGTAATCCATGAAGATGGATTCCCAAGGCATATTGGGAGTAGGAAGAGGGGTTTATAAGCCTTGATTCTATATGTATGGCTTAGAAATGGCACAGGAAGTGCAAGATCTGATATACTTACTGACGTCTTGTCGAACTTTTGGCCAATAAAAATGCTTTTGTAGAATGACCACAATTTTCTCCATGCCAAAATGTCTTGCCATCTTACTGTAGTGAGACTCCTAAATTATCTTTGCATGCTCTCTTGTGGGAACATAGAGGTGGCACTGATGGCATAAAAATCCATCCTAAGTGTGAAAATCAGTGACATTTTCTTCTGTACCCAAGAGATGATAGGTGGTGGAAAATTCAGGGTCACACTAATAAACTTGGGGTTACTCAGATGCCTCATGCCCATAGGAATGGATCATTGTGGTGAGTGCAACAATGGGAAGGCGATTGAGGTAGTCAATAACACGATTTTTGTTCCCTGTTTTATACTTGATGTTGATATGGAATTGTTGAAGGTATGTGGACCACTTTTGATGGAAGTCATTTTGTAACTTCCCTTATGTTTGTATGAACTGCAGAGGCTTGTGATCAGTGTGGATGATTGTCTCATTTCTTAGACTGTAATGTTTCCATTGACAACAAGCTTTCATAATGGAATACATTTATTTTTCATAGGTGGGGTATTTCCGGACAGTATCTGAGAGTGTCTCACTAATGTATTCTACTGGATGAACATGGTGAGTGAGAACTGCACCTACAACATAGTCGAAGGAATCAATCTCAATATTGAATGGTTGTTGCATATCAGGTAAGGAGAGTACTAGAGCTAATCACAAGCGATGCTTCAGATCATCAAATGCTTGTTTTTGTGCCTGCCCCCATGCAAAATTTTCCTTTCCACCACCCTTGTTACTTGGTTGGTAGAAGTTGGCAAGTCCCAAGAAGCTTCAAAGATCTATTAGTGTGGTTAGGCCTAGCCAGTCACGAATGACTTGGATATTATATGGATCCATATGTACCCCATGCTCATAAACAATGTATCCCAAGTATTGGACCATGTTCATGCCAAAAGAGAATTTTTCCAAGTTGGAATATAGCTTGTGCTACCGTAGAGTGTCCAAAACCTGTTGAATATGTTGCATGTGCTCCTCCCAAGTTTTGTTGAACATGAGGATTTCATCTAGATATACCACCAAAAAATAGTTGGTGAAGGGTCTCAAGACATCATCCATCAATCTTATGAAAGTATTGGTGCATTTGTTAAGCCAAAGGGCATGGCCAACCATTCGAAGAGACCTTCTTTATATTTTAAAGTTGTCTTCCATACATCAGTTGGTTCGATGGGAACCTGGTGGTAGCCATACTTTAGGTCAATCTTGATGAAGGACTTTTCCCCCTTGATTTGGTCAAGAAGGTCATCAATTCAGAGAATTGGGTACCAGTTATGGACTGTGATTTTGTTTAATTCTATGTAATCAATGCAGAGTTGCCAGGTCCCATATTTCTTATGCACCATCACAATCGATCTTCTGCAAGGGGAGGAGATGGGTCAAATGTTCCCCCTTTTAAGAAACTCTTGTATTTGGCGCTTGATTTCATCATTTTCCATCAACGAGTGATGATAGAATGGTCCATTAGGAAGCAGTGCACCGAGGGTTATATCAATTGGATGCTTGACTTGGCAGTGCGTCAGTACCCTAGTGGGTGAGGAGAAGATGTCTCTTTACTCTTCCACAATCACGTCCACTTGCTTCTGTTGCAAAGAGAGGTTCTATGTAGAGGTCACATATGTGGTGGAAACCTTCTTCTTACTACAAGCACAAATCACAAATAAGATGAACTTCCCGATCTGTGAAATGAACTTACTGCATTACTTATCATATATTAAATAAATAGCGGTAAGCGACACTATCTCTTCTATCCTGTACAATTGTCTACCCAAATTAATAATAACATTGCGGGGTCTAGACTCATACACAACATTTCGCTTCCACAAATATGGTTTTCCTAAAAGAACATCACAAAATTCAAGGGGAGAAATATCACACAATACCTCATCTTTGAAGGGCTTGATGTTGTAGGGAAGATTACATCGTTGGATAACGTGGATATCTTGTCCTTGGAGAATCCATATGATGGTGTAGGTATACAGATGTGCTGTTATTGACAGGTCCAGTTGCTTGACAACCTCTGTTGAAATCAGGTTCTTCTGACTGCCGCTATCGACAATGAAATGCAATAGAGTCCCCTTTAGCAACAATGGCACTAGGTTCGGAATCGATGATCTGCTTCCCACTTTCTGGATTTGATTCAGAATCATAATCTTCCTCTGACTCAGAAGATTTCAGCTCAACCACCAGTGACTGCTTGGAGTGACATTATTCTGTGTTGTGCCAAGGGATTTTATGGTGTTCACACCATTTTCCCATTTCCTTATTCAACTTCGCATTACCCTTCTTGGGTTGTGGCTTGGACTTGTTGTCCTGAGAGAAGCCATATTTTCTTTGTCCCATGTTTTTTGGGTTGGGGTCGCCTTTTCCCTGCTTCGGTTGTGTTGTCCAGAAAATCCATTTTTGTTTGAATGTATCTATGCATAAAGTTGTGGTATTTGAGCACTAGATGTTTTTCAAAGTATTTGATACACAATTTGGTGTGCAGGGTATAGAAAATATTGGTGAAACATGGTATTGTCTGGTCCCTTTCTTGATGCAGTGTAGTTGATCTTGTGTACTGGTTCTCGTAGCTTCCAACAGGGTAGTACTTTTCTTTAATGGAATCCATGAAGGAATCCCATGTGGGGGTGACTGCAAATATTTCATATTCCTCTATGGCCCTTTGCTCGGAGTAATTATCCCACTAATCCTTAACATGGGGGATGGCCTTGAGGAGTGAAAAAGTAATATTTTCCCTGTCAGAAAAATTGTGGAATGAAAAATACCCTTCGAGCAGATTTAGTCATTTATCTACAACATCTTCATCTATCAATCCTTAAAATAGTAGAATATAAAAATTTGCTTGTACCTTGAAGGGGGTTTCATGGCCTCTTGATGAAGATGTGTCTCGTGTGGGAAGTCGTTGAAGGATCTGTGCAATTTTTTCTGTCATTTCGTTCCTTTCTCGTGCAAGGGCTTCCTCGAGAAACATTTTAAAAGGCTCTCCTACTCCATAATATTTATTCTCATCCCCCATGGTTTTTTTTTATCTCGGCATGGCCGATATTGCAAAGGATTGACTTTTTTGAGTCCCAACTTCTTGTACCCATAACTTGTCGGGGACATGCACGAAGAAAAATAAATGAAGAGAAGATTGTTTTGATACCACTGATCCAGATTTATGAGAAGAAAAAAATGAATAACATACTGAATACAATAACACAAAGATACGGAGAACAAAAAAATATATCTAGTGAACAATAAATTCTATTGAATAAATAAAATAGGTTGAAACTCTAAAACTGCAGAACTGAAAACAACTTGCTCGAATGGTGGTAGCTATCTCTGAGAAGAGATGTGGATTCTACACACATCCATCTGAGTATAATGATCACAATGAGGCTCAAGAGGCATTTTTAACATTACTCATGAATTCCAAAACCCTATACATCCAAAAACCTAACCCTATTAGATGAAACACCAAAACTTGTGTGGGCACCAATGGCTAAGTTGGTACCACAACTTCTCGAGGTGGTAAATTTTGCATACGACCTATGTTTTAGGCGTGTGATAGCCCATTGGAAATTTCTTTTTGAGAACTACACATTGTGTCATCAAACTTTGAGTGTGTTTATAGTTTGACAGTGGAAAGCCAAAAAAAACATTGTTTAGGGCCCCAAAATAGCCCTGGAAGTACAAAAAGATGTACTCACATGAAAAATTCAAAAATAATCCAGTTGGATTAAGTGGGTGGCCACCAATCTCCACCTGGAAGCTGTGTAGGGCTTTAGACATCCTTGAAAGTGTAGAACCCACAATTACAAAGAATTATAGAAGAACATGTTGAACTAAAAAATGTCAAGAGAAGCCAGTTGGAATAGGTGGGTGGCCACCAATATCCACCTTGATCATTAAAAATTATTTATTTGACATGTTATTTTAAAGGAATAGGTGTTGGCACTAGGGTATACATAGGGTTCAATGCTTAACAATGCACCAACAAAACCTCGACTACCGGCCCTTTCGGCAACACCTATGAAGCAGGCGAAGTCTCACCCGAGGTAGAAGTAACATGATGCAGGTGTCTGTAACCAGCCTAAGACACTATTCTATGATAAGAGCACTTCGCAGAATATTATGTTAACGCTTACGAAGTGAACATGCATTAGTTTATTAATCTTATTAACGTCGGAGAGCATAATCAAAGACAGATAAGCACAATAATAACAAGTGATTATGCACCTCGAGCACTTAGCATTGTGAGTTAAATCTAGAATTCATTTACCCTAAGTAAAGTACTTAAGAAACAAAATATATATTCATTACACATCATACTCAAAGCACTAAGAAAATGTATAACAGTAAGACATTGCATAAAGCAAACCATGAGACACCAGATATATGTGGTTCACCCCAGGGTGGGGCTACGTCCACAAATCTCTTCGCCTCTTTATTATTTTCCAAAAACATACATCCAGTCACTCCTGTGCACTAGGCCAAAGAGTCGAACTTCGCACAAGACAGGAGATTTGTGCACTAATCATTAGATCCTCCTTCTTCACCTTCCAAAAATAGGTCAAATGCACAGAGCCAAATTCTCTTATCATGGCACTTAGCACCTTCTACAAAATCACAGTCGAGAAAAAACCTCGACCACATACATTCCTTTGCACAAAGAACTACTCGAACTACTTCTACAACACATTCATATTTATTTATACTTTACAAACCCTTACAATAATGCCTAAACATGGGGAAAACCCATGGGCCAACATCCCATAAACCCGTTACAAAACCCAGAGGACCCCTTATTGGGTCCACATAGCCCTCAAAATAGATGAGATCCATGATATCAGCTCCACCTAGGTGATGACCAACGTGTTGAAGTCCAAAAGTGGGCCAAAACTTACCAAAGTTTCCCCAAAACTTGGTCAAGGGCCAACAAGCCCCCAACACTCACCTGTGACTCATCCCGAGTCACTCAGGCCAGGACAATGTTTCTTCAAAATCCTCGATCTTAACTCGACTTGCTTCGAATTGCTTCCTCGCCTAAGCCTACTACTCAGCGAGATCCTGGACTGTCTTCTCTGTAACAAGACCTTCCAGGTGTTGTTCTACTACTACAACTACTTGATCTAACTATGAACCATGGCCATCGATCTCCTCGAACACTTTGCAAGCTTCATCCTTGTTGTCCCTTGACCAAGTTTTGGAGATCCTTGGTCATTTTTGACCTATTTTGGGACTTCAACAGGCTGGTCGAAGGCGGAGTGCAAGTCAAAGCAGATATCGCAGGATCTTGGCCTCTTTTTAGGGCATATTTTGGATTAGGGTTTATGTAATGGGTATGGGGATGTCAGCCCATGGGTTTACCCATGTTTAGGTCCTTTTGTAATGTATAAATAGAAAGTTAGGCGATGCAAGTAAGTGGTGTGATTCTAGGTGATAAGTATTGTTCTAAGTGCAAGTAATTGCAAGAGGATGTATGCTTAATGTATGTTGAGGCTGTAAAGTTAAGTGCAGGCCATATGTATTTCTTTGTGCATAGACTGTGTAAAGAGGCTTGGTGTTGTGATCTAACTTATGGAAGGAGGATCTGGAGAGGTGCACACAGATCTCTTGTCCTATACGGAGTAGGGTTTTGATGCTATGTGCCTGTAATAAGCTTGACATAAGATAATAAAGAAGAGAAGAGTTGGTGGACGTAGCCCCACACTGGGGTGAACCACGTATATCCTGCGTTATGGTTGCTTTGTGTATTCTGGTTATTTTCTTGTGTATATAATTTAAGCTTAAGTGCAGTAATGAATGTTTAGATGAATCTAATATGATTGCTTAGTGCTTAAGTGATGTGAATAAATGCTAGATCTGATCTTTTTCCATGTGCTAAGTACTTATATGTGTTAGATCTGGTTGAATACTGCGTTGTTCTATAATTAGGTTTTGGATCTGCGATGTGGATAAGGGTTAAATACTGATGAATCTTAACTACTAAGTGCTTTGTTAGAGTGGTGTGATCATAGATCTGTGTCCCAACTAGGTTGCAAATATTTGAGTCCTGTAACCACCCCTGCCTCTACCTCAGGTGAGACTTCATCTTCTTCGTAGGTGTTGCCAAAAGGGTCGGTAGTTAGGGTTTTGTTGGTGCATTGTTGAAGCATTGTGTTATCACCATAAAAATTATACATGAAATATGAGTTTCAGATTTAGAAGGTCACTAAAGAAGTGTAGAGACATGGTGCGATTTGGAGGACCAGGTCACATATGGTGGCATGTGGAAAAATATAGCAGAGGTGTGAAAGGAAGGACCTGGAAGGTCATAGATTCCGAAGCAGCCCAGATCAATGACCGAGACCCATATCGAGTAGTGAAATAGCACAAAGTTTAATTATGTGAAGGCGGGACGGGGAAAACTAATGTGGTTTCATTTGTGGATGTGTGGTGCCCTCATAAGCACATTGGGGTAAAAAGCGGTCTACCTAAAACCACTTTTCCAACCCCCGATGTCACGTGTCAGAAAATCATTCGATATGTGTCATTCCCAAAGATTGTGTATGAAAAGGGGAGAGTTAACGACTTATCCAGTCGGTTTAGTCCCATTGCTCAAGTACTTTACATTGTGCAACGTCGGATAAACATATCCAGAAGGAAG
This sequence comes from Picea sitchensis, assembly GCA_010110895.2. Lineage (NCBI taxonomy): Eukaryota > Viridiplantae > Streptophyta > Pinopsida > Pinales > Pinaceae > Picea > Picea sitchensis. Next base: position 18,279 of record SNQJ01S0047142.1, on the reverse strand, counting down.
ATTCGAAGGATAGTCATTTTGAAGCTGAAAACCAAGTATGATAGGCTGTAATTTAGACAAATATTGTCATCCCGGTCTATTATTAAACACTAAATGACAATCATCCTAAAAAATATAGATAAATTTATCCTGTTTGAGCAATCGACATTTCATTCTGAATGAAGTAATTAACAAGATCAAGAAGACAAAAATCGTGTTTTCTGCAAAACTGGGAGGCATGAACCAAGATAATCAAACAACATCCAGTGAAACAGGATTTTCAACTAACATGGAAAATCCATCGATGAGTAAGAAAGAGAAGTCGATCACATAGATACTAGCGACCAAATTCCATACTGACCCTATGACAAAACTAGAATCAGAGGTTAGAATAAATCCTATCATGAGGGATCTAATCATCAATGGACACATGGACAAGTGCTACAAATGAGCAGTAAAGGGGAAGCAGAGCGAGCGGTAGAACACAGGAGTCATGTATGAGGTGGTCAAAAGTGTTGGGGAAAATCAACCAGTCTGGTTGAACACTATGAAAGAAGAAATCGCCAATATGGAATAAGTTCTCAAGTTGAAATGAGTACGTTTCAGAAAATTTTGGACATATGGCGTTCAATGAAAAAGCCTCAGATATGTCAGACCTGTTTATAATGCTCCTTGTAAAGTAGGAGAATAGTTGTTATGCATTACTCTTTTTTGTAACCGATCTCTATCTTTAAACTATGGGGAAGTTGACTCATTTGGTATCCCAAATGTAAATTTTTCTATATATATTATTCCAAGGATCAATAAAAGGAGAGGGAAGAGGGGGCCTACCCTCGTTGTAGGTAGAGTTTGTAAAATCATGGAGCTAAACTGAATATATGATGCAGAAGCAATTTTTGAATTGTTTATGAAAATATTCTAATCAGTTGTGATATTTGTTTTGTCTTCTTTCATAGTCTGTGTTTCTTGTGTCTTTACATTTCCATTTGCATGTTCTTCTATCTAAATTGGAGAGTTAAAGACCAGAATTCATCTCTTGATGCTCTTGGTTGAAACAATTTAAACTGTGTCTGTTTCTTCCTAACTAATTCAGAACTCATTTTATTAATGCTCTGATGCAATTACTTGTTTTTCCCCTTTCCTCTTACACCCTACAAATTTAAATTTACAACTCAGATTCATTGCCTCATTTAGCCTTTATCCTATGGAGAGTTCTATTGGCTAGTGAATGTTTTCATTCAATTTCAGAATTTTGACTCCATAGCCCTGAGTGTCCCTCCTCTTCTTGGCTAGAAAATTTATGAAAAACCCCCAAAACAAACCAAATCTAGCAGCCAATTTCCAAATAAATATCAAGTGACCCGAAATATCCCTCTTTGAGTTGAGAAGGCTAGTGCCCATCTTTAAATTTGGTTGAAACAATTACCTATGTTGTTTGTCTATCAACTAAACAGAATTTACAGAGTGCTAACATTCTAGCGTCGTTGTCGAGGGCAAAATTAAAAAAATTTCCCTGGGAAAGAACAACATAGTTGAGTTCTAAGGTCTGAGAGAAGCATACACTTGGGCACATATTGGTTGTATTCCTACTCTGGCGACTCCACACATCAGAAAATCAGTTTGAAGGTGATTCCACTGGTAGAAGAATCTAGAAATTTAAATTTTCAATGGTGACTCCACTCTCAATACATAATCTAGCTTCCAAAACATTATTGGCGACTCCACTCAAGATTCAAGTGTAAATCAGAGACTCCACTAGAAAATGAGATCCATTAATAGAGGTATGAAAAGACATTATGGAATAAAAAAAGTACTTAAAATTGGATTTTTTCCAAGGCATTTTATTGTTTTTTATAAGTTGCCTCTGCTCCTTCCTTGAACATGCTAAACAATTTTTTCTTTATCGGCTGCAGTCTAATGATGATCATGAAAATCTTGAAATTATATATCCTCCTCCTAAATTTGTACATGTATATCCTCACTGTATCACTAATTTTGATAAAAAAATTCAATATGGGCCATGTGATAACCATGACCAAGTTGATGAGCCCCATGAAGCCAAGGCTGATATCTCACCTCCTGTACTTGTGTTAAGCCCTAATATTGGCTCATTACCCCTTAATTGGGGCATATTAGATTAGTAATGCTATTTTATTTATGTCGGCTTTAGGCCATTAGTTTTAATTTAGATTAGTAATGTTATTTTAATTATGTCGGCTTTAGGCCAT